>PVKE010005638.1:0-58095 GCA_004027555.1 Craseonycteris thonglongyai
GTCCGGGACCATCTTCCTCTCCCCCCACTTTCCCACGGCTTGTTCCTTCTCTCCCCCCCAGCTCCCACCCCAAAGTCCCGGACAGTCTCCCTCTCTCCCCCACCCTTTCCCACGACTTGTTCCTTCTCTCCCACCCCAGCTCCCACCCCAGGGTCCGGGCCTGTCTCCCTCTCCCCCCACTTTCCCAGGACCTGCCCCATCTCTTCCCCCCTCAACCCCACCCGAGATCCCTGCCCGTCTCCCCCTCCCCCACTTCACCAGGACCTGGCCTGTCTCCCCTGGGTCCTATTCCCTCAGGACCCGCCCACCGGAGCCGCAGGCAAGGAGAGGGGGCGGGGCGGGAGGCTGCCTGGGCCCCGAGGAGGGAGGAGAGCCTGGGGCACAAGACAGGTGTCTAGGCCGTTTCCATCTCTTGCTTTGGACGCACACACTTAACGCTTTAACCTTCTGGGAAGAAATGGCTGCTGAGGACGGTCTTGTGTGTGCTCCTGGCGTGTATAAATATGCCAGGCCTGGTTCATCGCGGGGTCGGCCTGTCTTCAGCTTCACTAGAAAATGCCAGACTGATGTCCCCAGTAAGAGAGCACCAATGTACACGCCTGGGCGTCTCCTCGTGGGTTTCACTTAAGCATGTCCCTGCTTAGTGCCCAGGCGAAGCACTGTCTCCTAAGTCTATGGGCTGTGTGGAGTTCCTCTTTTTACTTAAGTGCCTAATCATGTCCTGCGCCTTTTTAAAAACCTAGATGTTTGTATTTTTCTTATTGATTCACAGGAGTTCTTTCTATAGAGCCTAGTGCTTTGTTGGTTATGGGTGTTGCAAATCTCTTTCCCCGTTCTGTGGCGTGCGTTTTTACCCTCTTACTGATGTCTTGATACAGAGAAGTAATTGTAATTGAGTGCATCTTTTCCTTAAAGGTTAGTGCTGCTTACTTATTTTGCATAGAACTCCTTCTCTCAAGATCTTTAGGATATTTTCTTATATCATCTTCTAGAGCTGAGGCCGGGGCAGATGCCCCCACCGAAGCAGCGGTAATGGGCTCAGTTTCTGAGCAGGAGAGGGGATGGGGTTTGGGATGGGAAGCGTGCCTCTAGAGTTGGCTAATCATAAACCTCATTTGTGTAAATGATTATAAAGCATCATGAAAGACACTTTAGGGACCTTGGGTCTGTTTGACAAATTGTATTTCTGGAGTCAAAATATATAGTATGTTCCTTTGACATACAGATATAACACAGATTACAGTTTGGTTTTGAAGATACCGTTCGGGTTTACTGCCAGTAGAAGCTCCTCAAAGTACTGTCATTGTCACATGGTGTGGAGTAACATACAAAGCAGGTGAAAGGTATGAGAAGCTCCTGGCCCACTAGATAAATATGCCTCCTGGTGTGTAAATATTAGGAATTTAAAGGTATGAGTGCACATTTTAGTTTGCCTCCTGGGGCATAGTTTACCTTCAACAAATTAACCTGGGTTTCCTTTTATCTATTCCTGACCCTTGTATGTGACCAAGGACCTTACCCGTTTCTCCTCCTTAACCCCTAATAACTGTCTGTATACACACAACTCACATGAACCCCGATCGATGGCTTAGAGCAGGGGTGTCCAACCTCTTGGCTTCCCTGAGCCACACTGGAAGAAGAACTGTCTTGGGCCACACATAAAATACACTGACGATAGCTGATGAGCTAAAGGAAATGGAAAAGAACAAAGGAAAAAAAGGAAACCTCAAAAACATCTCATAATGTTTTAAGAAAGTTTACAAATTTGTGTTGGGCCACATGCAAAGCCATCCTGGGCCAGGGGTTGGACAAGCTTGGCTTACAGTCTTTCCTGTTCTCTAACGAATCCCTCTCCCTCCCCCTGAACCTTTCCAGCTGCAGATGGAAAGGTCTCTTGGCCAACTGGAGTCCCCAGCAGTGCTCGCGTAGAACCTGGCACTTCACACACAGTGAGGGGCTCGGCTTGGCTATGTTTGCATGACTGTGCATAACCAGGCAGGGGTCAGACAGCAGAGTGTCACAGACATAAGGGACTATCATTGACTTCCTGGCTTAGCCCATTCTGTTGTTTGTGTTTTAGGTTTTCTAGTTTTTTCTCTTAGAAACAAAAACATCTCTTCTTCACTTCAAGGCATCGTTGTCTGTATTGTGATTTGTGAATCTGGGCGTGCCCACAGACGCTGCGTTACACTTTTCTGCAGACAGTTTCTGTAAGTCTTCCTCTGCCAAACACGGGGGGGGGGGGGGGGGGGGGGGGGGGGGGGGGGGGGGGCGGCGGAGGGAGATGCCACATGCTTAGCCACTTCATTGACCACCTTACGTGTCACAAGGAAAAACAAATGTGTGGAAACCAATATAGTCAGCAGAGGGTAAGGAAGGAGCTATGTGCCGTGTGGGCCCCTCTGGGTGCTGGCACTTCGCTGAGGCCAAGAAGCTCAGGCATTGGCTCATTTGCTTTACAAAGGGAGGGATGATAGTAAGCAGAATTAAAGAAAAAAAAACAACAACCCTGAACCACATGGTTAAGCGTTTTCTCCCAGCGAATAATAGTTTCCATAGAGAAAAGAAAAAGCAAACTGTGGTCAGCAAAGATATCCACTGTCAGAAAGCACTCAGGACCGACCTCGGTCTCACACACACACACAGCCTCCTGGAGGCGGTGTTAGGAGAGGGCTAGGGTCTCCACACGAAGTGCTGGGCGGGGGTGGGAGACTCGTGTGTGCGGTTGTGCTAATCTCTGCTGTATTCTGCTCGGGCCTCTGGGACGTTTTACAGCCATTGGTGTACCTGTTACTTGGGGGATTGAGGGAGGCACGTTCATTCTGTTCATAAAGATTGAGTACCTGTTAGGCGTTTGGCGATTGTTAAGCCCTGGAAATTCCAATATGCGTAACAAGAAAGTCACTCCCCTTGAAGCTCTCCCTGTGTGGTCAGGGAGACAGATGGGGACATGATTGCAGTAAAGCACCTGAAGGATTAGAGTGAGGAACAAGCAGTCTGAGGGCACAGCGACCCAGGGCTACTTTCCCTTGGGTTCAGGAGGAGCTACCTTTGCTCTCAGACTGAATGAGAATGGGCAGTGGAAGAAGGAAGGTGGATAGGACATGGGGTTCGTGGTGGGGGCCATGGCGAGGGAGCCTAGGGGTCTGACAGGGTTGGGGAGGGCCCACTGTAGTGAGTTCTGCCAAAACTGGAGCTTAAAGATTCATGGGTGTTGCAGCCAAAGGGGGAGGTGGAACCAACTGGGGGGAAAGCTAGCGCTCTGTCCTGGGGCAGACAGGCCACCGTGGAGGCTGAACCAGCCCAGCCTGTGTCAGCCCTGCCACCCCTCCTTGTTCCAAACACCAGAGCAACATGCAGTAATGTCTGTCATCCTGAAAGCAGCCCTCATCCAACCTTGTGAATGGCGCTGAGCCCAGCGCGGTTTCTGAAGTGTTTCTGGAACTCTCTGGAAGCAGTGATGTCACTGGCCCGGTGCTCCAAATAAGCAGAGATCACAGTGACCCCATCAGTAATGAGGGCGTGCCCGCTGGGAGCCGGGCGCCGTGGGCAGCGCAGTACGCGCACCTTCTCACTGCTTTTACATATGAGAACGTGGGCTCCCAGGCCGGGTCCCTCAAACGGAAGCGATGGAGCAGGGAGGTGAGCCCAGCGGGCCTGGTCTGGGAGAGAAGTGGCAAGGTTAGGATGGAGAGGAAACAAGAAATGAAGGTTAACATTAAAAAGCGGAAATGGGAATGCTCATGATCAGCTGTGGTGAGGACCGAAAACCACGGGCCTCCCGAGGACAACTGAAGAGTCAGCAAAGGCTGGCAGGGCCGGGGGTGGGGGAGTGGGGGAGGGTGGGGGGGAGAGGGTGTGCTGTGTCAGACCCTCAATTCAGGAAAACTGGCGTTGAACTCTGTCGCAGCCCCCGATTCCTGGAAGGACCGCGGAGAGCTCCCAGGCCACAGCCTCTTTCCATGTGGAAACTGAAGCCTGGAGATGAGATGGCTATGGTCACAGACGACCGAATCCAGGCCTCCCTCCGTCCAGACTAGTGTTTCTGCAGCCTACTGGCCACTCGCCCTGCTGCGGGGCCCCGATTTTCCCCTGAGGCCCCCCACCCCTCTGCCTCTCTGAGCCCTCACGCCGTGGGTCTTGGCCAGCTCGGCTGCCGTAACAAAAATACCAGACGGGGGAGATGCCGCGATAGCTTAGTGGTTGGGCCTCCCAATCAGGAGGTTCGGTCCCGGCCTTAGCCCGTGAACTGTGGCACAACCGGCAACCACCGGGATGGCTCGGCCCTGAAGGTTCTCGCCTCCCAAGTGGGAGGCCCCCAGTTCAGTTCCCGCCCCACGTGGCCCCACCTCCCCTTGTGGAATGAAACCATGTCACAAACTAGTGATGTGCAACTATGGAGGCCGCTCTGGGTTCTCCCCCCTTCTCTCTCTCTCACCTTCTCTCAAAACAATAAAATAAATGTAAAAAAAAAATACCGTAGACCAGATGGCGTAAACAACAAGCAGTTCTTCCAGTTCTGGAGGTCTGGTGACAGCCCACGTCCTGGCTCGCAGATAGCCCCTCTCTTGTGTCTCGTATGAGGGCCCCATCTTTTCCATCTGAACTTTGGGACTATCACCTGCCCACCTCTCTGGGTTGTGGACGGCATGAAGTGAGGTGCGTGCACAGCCTGTACGTCTGTGCCCGGTGCCCAGTGAGCACTCACATATGACCGGTATTCACGCCAGCGACCTCGAACTAGTTTTTGTTCACACACATGAGTCTGAATAAAGCAGTATCCTGTTATTGCCACCATACCGTTCTGTAGCCACAAAACTATGTACTGAGTTAATCGAAAGGGAGATTATCCTGTCATTATGAAACAGTGACCTGTTAGCATTATTATTAGAAGGCTGTTAAAAAAAGCCACAGATTATAGGTCGTGGTTCCTGCCTGTAGGAATCCAGGAAGGGGTATGTTTTCATTACGTGGAAAGCCCTGTAAAGAGGGACTTGGCCCTTTCTGAGGCTGAAACTGAAGACTGCTTCATGGATTTTGCTTATTGTAATCATGCAGAATTCAGGTAACAGCTCGGATTCTCCAGGCCATGTGGTGTGTGTTATGTAGTTAGGAGCTGGTCTATATTTCACACCTGTTCCCGTGTGTAACCTGCAGCGGCTGCCCTGAAGTGTGACAGCCAGTGAACACAGGACATGCCCCGGACACAGAGGACCCCACTGGGCTCCTCCCGTCAGCCCTTGCTCTTCTGGACCCCAACACCAGCTTTATGCCGCCCTTTGTCCTAGCAGAGGTATAGAACAACATTTCTCCTTCCCTTCCGTCTGCTTTGGAGCCACAGAAGGAGAGGACGGGAAATGGCCCATGAAAGCCAGCAAATGGAGGATGTTCTCATCTGAGGGGTCCTTGGTCCCTGGAATTTAGGGGCCCATCCTTGCCTACTCATGGATAAGGAAGGCTATAGTCCTCACCCCTCATCTCCCTGCTGACACTTCCTGGGGACACGGGGAACGGCCTGACCCGGGGTCTTCGTCTTTTGTGCCTGTCACATTCTGTCCTCACCTGGCTGGTCCTCCCGTCCCTACCTCTCATAGCCGTGTTTTCTATCAAGGGTCCCCTCAGCAGGGGTACAAACCACGTCGCCCTGGTCCAGCTCCCAGAGCTGGAATCTGCTGGGTGATGTCCTGAGCCTCTTGCTAGTGGTGGGACTCCAGGCTCAGAACCTGAGAATCTTCGCATCGGGCAGGATTGTGAGGTGCATTCTGTCACCTGCTTGGGGTGGGGGTGGGGTGGGGGGGTGGTTCCTGCTCCCTGGCCAACTGATCGGAGATGGCTCCTCCCCCGAGGCTTCCTCACCCATCACTCATTCATGTCATGGGCCACTGCCTGTCATCTGCTGGGGCGTGAGGGGGCTTTTTCTAGCCTCGTCCTCAGGCTTTCTCCCAGCAGAAGCTCACTGAAGCCGCCATGTCCACGGTGCAGGCAGCAGGTAGGAGCCCCGGCACGGGGCCAGGGAGGGAGAGCAGGTGGGCCTGGCCAGGGTAGAGGATGGAGCACCTGAGGAGGAGGTGGCCTCCCCGTCCTGAGGACCCCTGCCCCCTGCAGCCCTCCAAGCTGCTCTGTATGACAGCCCAGACCCATGACACCACCACCTCAAAGCCTCGGGCTCCCTGCTTCACTCTGTGGCCTGCGGGAGTCCTGAGTCCTGGGCGTTGCTGGCAAAGTAGAATAACGGCTGAGAGAAGGAGACTAAGACCCCCACGGGCCTGCAAGGGCCCTGGGATAAACCACCATCCGAGGGTGGTTCCCACAAGTCCCTCACCGACCCCCGGCGGTGACCTCTCTGTCTTAACTTGGCAGTGGTGGTTTGCGTCCCTCCAAATGGAGACCAGGCCTGGTGGCCACCAAGTTCAGTGGTCTGTAAATAGTCATAAGTTCACTTCAAGCTCACCTTGGTTTCTCTCTACCATCGTAAACAGTGGTGACACATTTCGGAGGGAAATACCTTCTGTAAATCTTCCATTGACAGAGGGTAGAAAAGTTTTGGAGTTACATCATTTCTTCTGAATGATACTCAAGTCCAAGCTTGTCCAACCCACAGCCTGCAGTCTGCACATGACCCAGGATGGCTTTGAAGGCAGCCCAACATAAATTTGTAAACTTTCTTAAAACATTATTTTATATATATATATATATATATATATATATATATATATATATATATATATATATATTTTCCTAGCTCATCAGCTAAATGTGGCCCAGGGAAGCTAAAAGGTTAGACACTCCTGCTGTAATCACAAAAAACTGCCCAGTGTGATCCCAAAGAGCCTGAGTCATTTTCGAGGGCATCTTCCCTACTGTCTGGGCACTCTAGATTTTTTAAGGCCAGGAATGGCTTTCTGAAATAATCAGACCTATATCTAGCCTGAGAGGGGATGCGGTCTCTGGGCCAGAGCTCAGTTCTGGAGATGGGAGACCTTACGGTTGAATCCTCACTCACCAAGTGATTGCGGGCAAGTGACCTTGAGTTCCGTTAAACAGTTATTGAGCACCTACTATGTTCCAGGCATTGGGAGTACAGATATAAGACCATCCCGACCCACACGGGGGTCAGGGAACCGCTCAGTGGGGAGATAAGCTCTTTCCTCATCTGTAAACGGGAGGTGATAACACCTGAGCACCACGGCCCTGATATGAAGTATGAATCACCACACAGTGTTGGTTTCTCCCTTGATGCCCCATTTCAAAATGGGGATCATGCCATTCTGGAAGGTGAATGTGGGGAAAATGCCCCCCTAGAAGAGACACTGTTGTAATTCCGGTGTAAGAACGGCTGACGCGCAGAGGTCAAGGGACGCCCTGAGGTCGCACAGGGAGTTGTCACACAACCTGGATGGGAATCAGGTGTCCCAACCTCAACCCACTTCCTCCACGCTCCTCCCATAACATCCAGACTTGGCTGGAGTTTTCTTGGACTCCCCCCGCCTCCATCAAGACGTCTTGGCAAAGCACCTTGTGCTGTTACTCTGAGTACGGCAGAGATAAACGGCCATAAACCGATTTTGTGCGTGGTTGCTCCCCATTCGTTTGTATGTCAGGACGTCTGTCAATGCTGCATGGCTTTTCAGGGGTGTTGGGCACAGCTGGTTGGAAACTGAATCAGCTAGAAACTTGCAATCCAGAATTCTCTGTGTTCTTGTGAGAATTGCTAGAAGTGTTGGCTTAGAACATGCTTTCTCTGTTTCATTGCATGAATAAGTGCATCTGCAGGGCAGAACCATGCAGTGAGGACCACCTCGTAGAGAATGGAGGCTGTAGTGTGGCTCTAAATATAGTAACATATATATTACTCGTGATAAGACTGACCATGTGACTTGGCATGAAGTTGTGTGCTGTGTAGAAATGTTTGTGCTTAATTTATAAAATATTTAGAAATATGTGCCTGGTCGAATCGTAAGGCTTACTTACCATAGGCTTACTGTACAACTTAAAACCCAGGATTTATCTAAGATAAGCATTTAGCAAATAGCAAATATTTGGCGATGGCCTTCTCCAAGCCAGGCCCCGGTACGTACAGCCTCAGATTTTGAAATATTTGCTTCCTTCCTTCCTTTTTTTTTTTTTTGCCACAGTCCCAACCATGTGAGATTCTAGCATGAACGTGCAAGAAGCACTTCTCAAAGCCTACCAGCAAGGGCATGGTTTCCTCTGGTTCCATCTGAGGAGACGACTTGGTGACTGTCCAGGTCTGGAGGACAGTGGCACCTCCTCCAGCCCCTGGGCAGGGCCAGCAAGCCCACTGCCCCACCAGGTCCCCTGCTGAGTGCTCCCAGCCAAACAGAGCATGTGCACAACGCGGGTAAAATATTGACTCACGTGTATGGAAGGGGCAATACTAAAAAAATTTTTTTTAAACGTATATACATGCTATAAAAGTAGATTAAGAGCAGAATTTCAGCGAACAGAGGAAGGTCTGTTCCAAGTCTTCCCCAGTAAGGACGGACTTTCGTTAACATCGGCAGACAGTGGCCAGCCTCGCTCGTGCACCTCCGGTGGAGGTGGTATGCTATGATCACTAGGGTCCCTTGGGCCGGATCTGGGATCTGAAGAGGTGTCGTTCTTGGCTGGGCGTCCTCAGAAAAGTTACGGCACCTCTGTGCCTTGGTTTCCTCATCAAGCATTTGGAGGGTGTCAGGGACTGCTTCATGGGGTGGCTGGAGGAGGAGGTGGCTTCTGGTCTCACTTTAGAGTAAGGTTCACTGACCTCAGTTCTCATACCACAGATCACGGCCTGCTCATCTGGTTGAGCAGCCCCTGTCCTCGGTGACTTTCACACCTTTCTCTTCCTGTCCCCCAACACTCTCTCTTCTGTCCTGGGTCTCAGCTGCTGACCGTGCTTAGCCCACCTGCTCCGCCTTCTCCCCTTTCCCCCTGTGGGTGACTCGTCTGGATTCCCAGCACAGGGTGCCGCTCTGGCACTAGACACGCCTCTTTTTGCCGCCTCCTCTGCTTTCTCCTGTGTCCTCGCTCTTCAGGATAAGATGGCTCCCAGCAGCTTATAAACACACTGCTTCTTTCTCTCCCCTTAGAACACAAACTAGCAAACCCACAAAAGCGGGGCCTTCTGGCCTCCTCACACCTCTGCTCACCTTCTGGACGTGCCCGCTCTGAACACCGATGTGAAACCCCATGGCACCGCAGTGCCTTGCCCGTTCCTCTGCCCCTGACACTGCTCATTTCACCCCCCCCCCACCCATGCTTACCACCTTCCAGCACCGCCCCGGCCCCATAAGGCAGGATGCTGCGGGGTTTGCTGCATCCCAGGCAGCTTAGGTGCTCCAGGTCACGTGTCAAGTGCGAGAACAGCCACTGAGATGGTCTCAGACCTTTTATAGTCAGGACGGTGCTTCCCAGACACCTTCCTGCACACATCAGCCTTCAGTTGGGTGTCACTGTGCACACACCAGGTCAGGGGCTGCGAGCTCGCCTCCCCACCTTCCCTTCCAGCTGGCTTCTCCTGATGCACATCCAGGTCCCAGCACCGCTGTCACCTGAGCCGGAAACCTGAGCGCTGCGAGTCTTCCACAACCACCCAGCGGGGTCAAGCCTTAATGGGCACTTAACCTCTCTCACACCTTCCCGCTCCTCTCAGCTGTCCCTCTTCCTCGACGCCCCTGCGGCTCCACCCCTTACACTGCTGCCAAAGCCACCTTTCTCATACGTGGAGCTGATACTCCTCCACCCCCGGGTGAGCTCTGTGCAGATCTGCTCTAAGCTATGGGGCGCTGCCCACCTCCCTATCGGGGCGTGCCTCCCCGGCTCCATGCTCCCAGGCTCCAGCCGCACCAAGTGACTCAGAGCCGTGGCAGGTGCTGGGCTGTGGCAGGCTCTTTGGGACTGCGGGTCAGTCTGCCCGGAGGCTCAGGCCAAGTCACCGCTGGCTTCTGCCCTGGCACTCAGGGCGCCGAGGGCTCCTGGGCTCCTCCAACCCTCTCACGGTGTGAGCCTTACTGCACGGCCCTTGTGTGTTTATTGTCTGGCTCCTTTTCTGTGTCCCTGGTCCATTATCTTTGTCCCCCCACCCCAGGCCTTGCATGGCGGAACCTGGGATAACAGGCTGCACTCAGCTCTGAGTCAGTGAACAGCCTGCGTTACAGTGATGTTGGGAAATCCCCAGGCCACACCGCATCATTCATGAATATGGCTTTCCAAGCTTGGACGCTGCTGTGGGGAAAGCCAATGACTGGAAGCGAAGGGAGCCACAGGCTACGGCTTTTGTGGATCTCGACTCGCAAACACAGGCCCATGAGGGAGGGAAAATTAAGCATGAAATTGAAGGGACAGCTGCCAACTGACATTTGATTTGGCAGGGAAGGACGTCGAGCTAGCTGACGCTGCTCGTTAGCAGCAAGGCAGGCGAGGACACGGGTGTCCACAGCTGTCTAGGTGGGAAGAAGTCGGACTTGAGCCCACCTTGCCATGTTGATGAGGCACAGGATTGCACCCCAGTTTTGCTGGCGGGGGCTCTCACTTGCAGCCACTCTTACCTTATGGTTCGTCTCTCATAGCTGCTCTCAGGGTCCCATGACCACCCACTGCAGGACAGGACCTTTACTGGCCCCGAAGGTCTTGGCCATTGTCAGCCAGTCTTCATTCTTTTTTTTTTTAAAGATTTATTTTATTGTTTCTTTTTTTTAATTTATTTTTTTGAACTGAACTGGGGGCCTCACCGCATTCAGGAAAGCACACCCCAGTTCAGCATGTGGGTCCGCCTGGGCCGGAGCTGGGATTCGATCCTCTGTCCTCAGGGCTTCAAAGCGAGCGCTTAACCCGCTGAGCCATCCCGGCTTTCCCATTATTTTATTGTTTCTGACAGAGAGAGACAAAGACAGAGAGAGACAAAGACAGAGAGAAACAGAGAGAAGGGGGCGGGCCCAGAGCAGTCTCCATAGCTGTATG
This sequence comes from Craseonycteris thonglongyai, assembly GCA_004027555.1. Classification (NCBI taxonomy): domain Eukaryota; kingdom Metazoa; phylum Chordata; class Mammalia; order Chiroptera; family Craseonycteridae; genus Craseonycteris; species Craseonycteris thonglongyai. The sequence goes on from PVKE010005638.1 coordinate 10,963, forward strand.
TCATTAGCTTTTGACATAGTTTCATTCCACACAGGTGGCTGGGGGCCTCCCACATGGGAGGCCCACCCCCACAAGCTGGGGGCCAAACCAGGGTCCTCTCATATGGGAAGCTTGCCCCAGCGAAAACCAAACTGGGGCCCACACCCCAGTTCAGCATATGGGTCCGCACGGGCCCGGCTGGGATTCAGTCCTCGGACCCCGGGGCTGCAAAGGGAGTGCGTAGCCTGCTGAGCTATCCCGGCATGCCCCCCAGTATCCATTCCTGACCTGGCTCTTCCCCTGATGCTAGCTGGCCCTTTACCTGGCCCACCTCTCATTTCTCCCCACAGGATTGGCAGGATGATGACCAGCACATGAGATAAAAGATAGATGGGAATGGGCTTTGAGGAGCTAAACGTGTGATAAAGAAATATGACGATTTGACCCCGAGAAAAATATACCTGCCAAAAAAAGAGGACTTCTCTGGTTAACTGGGCTCAAATTTATAACCAGAGTCTAGCAGCCACTGTTTGAGGCCCCTCATGCACACTACATTTCAGGGAAAAGCCACAGACTGGGCTACCAAGCTTCTTGCACCGTCTTCCAGCCTGGCTGAGTGGACCATTACAAAAGAGGTCCTAGGATCAAAATTGGACCAATAGGACTGAGACCTCCCCCATCCAAGTCCAATGGGAAGCTGCACAGCTATAGCTCATTACTGTCTTCACCAGCCAGTCAGAGCAACTCCATTCCAACCAATGAGAATGAGCTTTGGACCAACTGACCTGTGAGGATTTGGAGTTTTCATTTGTATGATAACAAGCCAATCAGGGACCAGGGGTGGGCACTTATTTCCAGATAAGTCAGCTCCCCTAGGGCCCTGGGAGAGCACTTTCAGATTACCCTGAAGTTGTCGTGTGGGGAGTGGGGTGTGGAGTGGAATAGAGTTGGTAGTGGTGGTGACCCTCACTTGACAATGGTGTTATGGAAATAAAAACCAGGTGGGGCTGAGAGGAGCTATATTTGTCCCCCAGTGAAGTCAAAATGCAGGCTACATGTAAAAGGATGTGAGGGGCCTCTAGCTTGCAGGTTTTCTTTTCCTTCCCTGCCTTCCCTCCTCCCTCCCCTCCGTCCTTCCTTCCCTCCTTTCCTTCAATTTGTAATATATTTCTTTTTTAATTGTTCAATGTATTGGGGTGACATTGGTTAGAAGTTACATAGGTTACAGGTGTAGTTCTACAATATATTGTCTGTGTGTTGCATTATGTGCTCACCACCCACTGTCAGTTCTTTCCATCACCTGATCTTTTCAAAGTGTCCCAAAATTCACACAAGAAGTAATTTTGATAGAAAACACAGGTTTATAAATAAAAATTGTAAATTCTTTATTGATTCATAAAGTATACAGTATAGGGTTATGTATGGAGTAGATATCGGATAAATGACCTCCACGGCTTTGTAAGCATGAAGATGCAAATCTTTCGTGAGAATACGCTGTAGAGAGCTTCTCGAAATGTCCAATTCTCGACCACAGTGCTGAACTGATGTCCCTGGACTCTCAGCAACCCTCTCACGAACTGCTTCCATGTTCTGTGTTGAACGACTTGTTGAAGGACGGCCAGAGTGTTTAAGGTCACTAATTGATCCAGTCTCCCTAAAATTTTTAATTAATCTCTTCACAGTTGATGAAGTTAAATCACTATTCCGACCATATTTTGTATAAAAATTGCGAACTGTAGCTGCCAAACCTTCATTATTTTTAAAATATTGCTCAACAATGAAAATGTGTTCTTTCATGTAGCGCTCCATTTTTAATAACCTTGAACTGTCAGCTGTCACGCTGTCATTTTTTTCCAGTTGGCAACACTTTACCACACAAATGACACAAAATTCGAATCTTGCTTGAATTTTGGGACACCCGTTACAAACCCATTAAGCATTAAGTGTGAGGGAGCTTGGCAGTGGTTTTGATTGTCCAGTGTAGGTCACGTACCCTCTTCTGAGCCGCAGTCTCTGGTCTGTAAGAAAGTACCTCCTGGGTTGCCATAAAAATGAACAAAACTGAGGGACAATGTTGGGACATGCAGTAGGCGTCCCATACTTAGGGGTTTATCCCCAAAGGGGGAGTTATATTTGTAACCAGTACTATAAATTACCTAATTTGATTTGTGAAAACGAAAACCGAGAGGACGAACCCCAGCTGAGTGGGAGCAGGCCTGGTGCAGACAAACGGGCCGCTTTTTCCTGCAGGCGTTTGCGCTTCCACGGACCCTGGCCGCGCCCAGATTGGGATCCCCAGGTGCCCAGAACTCGGAGCCCCCATCCTTCTGCCCAGGGGCGGTGACAACTCCGGCGCCAGGACCCTCCTCTAGGCCATCCCCTGTGGTGGGTGGGCTGGGACCCTCGGATTCCCTGCCGGCAAGGAGACTCCCCTAAGAGATGGATGGGATCGGCCCAGCGGCAGGGCTGGGGATCCATAGATCACCACCCTAGTAGTGTCTGCGTGTGTATGTGTGTGTGTGTGTGGGGGGGGGTCCATAGATCACCATCCTAGTAGTGTCTGCATGTGTGTGTGTGTGTGGGGGGGGGGGGTCCATAGATCACCACCCTAGTACAGTGTCTGCGGGTGTGTGTGTGTGGGTAGCCGGGGGTCCATAGATCACCACCCTAGTACAGTGTCTGCGGGTGTGTGTGTGTGTCCATAGATCACCACCCTAGTGGTGTCTGCGTGTGTGTGTGTGTGGGGGGTCCATAGATCACCACCCTAGTACAGTGTCTGCGGGTGTGTGTGTGCATGTGTGTTTGAGGGTGGCCGGGGGTCCATAGATCACCACCCTAGTACAGTGTGTGTGTGTGTGTGCGTATTTGTATGTGTGTGTGTGTGTGTCCGGGGGTCCGTAGATCACCACCCTAGTACAGTGTCTGCGGTTGTGTGTGTGTGTCCATAGATCACCACCCTAGTAGTGTCTGTGTGTGTGTGTGTGTGGTCCATAGATCACCACCCTAGTAGTGTCTGCGTGTGTGTGTGTGGGGGGGGTCCATAGATCACCACCCTAGTACAGTGTCTGCGTGCGTGTGTGTGTGGGTGTTGGGGGCCGCAGATGTCGGGTTGGGGGGCCAGGCAGGAAGGATCATAGCCAACAAGTGGCCGGTGGGCGCGGCCCCTTTAAGACGCCTCTCGGCCCCGCCCCGCGCCGCACCCCCGCCGGGAGCCACGCCACGTGACCCGGGTCTTGTGACTGGCGGGGGAGGCGCTGAGGGGAAACCCGCCCGCGGCCCGCGACACGGGCCAGCCCCGTAGCCGCCGCCCGCGAGGAGCGGGACCCGCCGCTGCGCCGTCCGGGCGTCCCCGCGAGTCCGAGCCGCAGCCGGGCCGGGCGCGGTGGCCGCCGGCCGCCATGGACCACAAGCCCTTACTGCAGGAGCGGCCGCCCGCCTACAACCTGGAGGCTGGCCAGGGCGACTTCGCGTGCGGCCCGCACGGCTACGGCGCCATCCCCGCCGCGGCGCCGCCGCCGCCCTACCCGTACCTCGTCACAGGTGGGCCCCGCGGGCGGCGGCGGACGGGGCCGGGCCGGGGGCCGCGGTCGCGGGGGAGGGGCGTGCTGCGGGGGCGGGGCTGGGGGCGGGGCGCCGGACCCTTGTCCCCGGGAACAAACTTAGGGCCGAGTCCTGTGGCGACCTTTAACCCCGAAACCAACTTTTCACCGGATGCAGCCGGGCGGCCCCCGGGACCCTCACGCGGTCGCTGCTGAGGCGCAGACCCCGTGCCGGGAACACCGGGCCCCAGGGCTGGCGATCCGTGGGGGAGGATTGGGGCGAAGCTCCCCGCACGAGGACGCTGCCGTGGGGCCCCTGCGCGCGGGCCCGGCCCAGGCGCCCTCAGCCCACCTGGAGGGTTGTGCACACGCCGGCCAGCCCTTCCCGGGAAGCGTCACAACCCCATTTCAAATCAGCTTCATTAACGAGGACCTGTTTGCACTTTAGCACCTAGTGACGCCTCTAGGAAGCACTTAGTGAAGGCAGCTGCGTCTTGATTTTGGAAAGGAGGGGAGTTTATGCGGCGGGGGAGGAAGGGCAGAAGCCCTCAGGTCCAGATTTCCTTTTCTGTCCCGTCCTGATGTGCCTTCCTGTCCACAGGGATACCCACCCACCACCCCAGGGTCTACAGCATCCACAGTCGAAATGTCACTCGGTACCCTGCCAATTCCATCGTTGTCGTCGGTGGCTGCCCAGTCTGCAGGTATGTCACAGGGTTGGGGGGGAGGGGTGGCCCCCAGAAGCCTCGAAGAAAACATACCAAAACCTCAGAAAGGCAGAGTGGTTGAGGGGAGTCAGTCTCCACTTGGGACAGGTTGTGGTGCAGCATGGAGTGAGTTCAGCCCTCCTGGGTCTGAACGTGATTCGTGGGGCAAGTGGGATGGGTTCTCTTTGTTGGGGAGTTGAGTGCTCTGGGCTGTTGAATCCCAAGTGAATGAGATGCAGAACTGTTAACAGTTCGGACTGACAGCCTTTCATCCCTGGTCTGGGACCTGCTGGTTTGCTCTGCAGTTGATCCTTGAAGATGGTAGGAGGCTCCCTTTTCGCGGGAAGGGGCTGTTGGAAGTGCTGGGGCAGGGGAGCCCTGACCCAGATGACTAGCGTGTGTGCAAGGAGTTGGAGGCCCAAGAGCCTAGGGGAGTGATGGCGGTAATGCAAGCCCTGCCTCATGCACAGCAGGGCTCTTAGCTGGATGAGGATGAAACACTGTTTGTTCTTTGGGGCAGGTGGGATTTTTCATATCCCCAAACTGAAGCCTCCAGAATCTTCTGATGACTGTTTATATAGGGCCCGAGAAGCAGGTAGCTAAAGCTTGTTCTTTGTGGGTCATGAGGGTTCTCACATTCTGGTAAGATTGGTCCTTGCCCTTGGTGGGTCAGAGTGCTTTAGAAAGTCAGCGCAGACTTGGCAAGGGATGGTGTTTTCTGTCTGAGAGGAGGAAGTTCAAGTCTGAGATGGGCTTGGGAAACCCTGGCTTACACTTAATTTTAAAAGCAAATCTGCAAGGTCCAGAGTGGAATCAAAGGAACGTTAATTATTTCAGTCACAGGGGGCAGCTGTGGGAGACAAGAGCCTGGGAAGAGGGGAGGGTATGATGGGGGCAAAAGCTGGACACCTCCAGAGGCAACCTTGTGCCTAATAAAGGGGGTTGTGGGCAGGGGACCCCATTTGCATAAGAGAAAGGGTGTCTCTTGTGACACAGCTGATGAAACTTAGGCCTTTGGAGACTTTGAAGGGGGACAGAGGGGAGGACGAACAGCTGACTGCCTCCTGAATGCTGCTCTCCCCATGCGACACTAGGGGGCGTCAGAGCTGTTGGGGTTTGAGAGCACAGGGGTGGACTTGGATTAGAGGCGGCATGGACTGAGAACCTGGTCACATGCTGCTGGGCTGGACAAGGGTCAAGGCCTGGTTGCATGTGGACAGAACCACCAGGAATCCTGGGAAGTTGCACAAACAGGTGGGTGACAGGAAACCTGCTGTATTTGGCTTTGAGGTAGAACCTGCTGTGCGCATGGCCCTTTTGTCCACAGTCAGCCCAACGGGAGGATTCCAAGGGCCTGATTTTTGGGGGAGTGTGGGTGGTCTTCAAGTGATCTCCCAAGTTTAAGGAGAGGTGTCAGGCTGACAAGATTCAAGGAGGATCAGGACAGTTCCTGGGCAGAGGGGTCTGGCTGGACTTTGAGTGTCTCCCTGCCATGTCTTGATTGGCAGCTCCCAGCAGTGCCCAACCTGTGGGAAGAGCTGAGTTCAGATTCTAGCTCTGCCAGCTACCAGCTGGGCCCATTTCCACGTCTGGGAAATGGGATGTCTGATGGTGTGGTCTGTGAGGCTCTTGTTGGCTCAAGCCCCTGAGCTCTGAGTCTGGGAGCCAAGGCTGACATGTCCCCAGGGCTATGACACTTCAGGCCACTGCCAGGTGGGGAGCATTTTCCTTGATACCTCCCTTTTCCTAGGGTGGGTGCCTCTTTTTCAGAGGCCTTGCAGAATTTGGACCAAGGTCAGGCTGTGCTTTCCACTCCTTGGGGAGGGTCTTATGCTCAGCTGAGGGAAGGGCACCCGCACTTGGAAACAGGCTTCTTCCCTTTTATACTGATCACCAGCCTCTGGGTGGCTGGCAGTGAAGAGTAAGTGCTCTGACAAGTGTGGGGGACCGAGTTGGGACCAGACATTACTGACTCCTCTTGAGGCACGTCATCCTGCGGGCCCTCTGGTCTGGGGTGAGGACAGATGCCAGCAGTGAGGGCGCGCTCCCTGCTCTGCTGGAGGCAGGGGGCTCTTTAGCCTCTGCCTTTGCAGAGGGTTGGGCAGGAGGGAGGGAGCACTGCTCTGCTCTGGGGCGTGAGTGTGTGGACTGTGGGTTGGCTCCTCTCTGGGGAGAATGGAGAGGTTTCCCCTGGGCACAGTCCGCTGTGCCCACTGCCCGTCTGGCAGGTAGGGTAGGGAGACAGGCCCCTTGACTATACTGCTCCCCTTTCCATCCAGCCTGCCAAGCTCTGTCCCGTTCCCTCCCTGGCAGCTTGGCAGGAACTTGCTGCAGTCACACGTCTGTGATTCCCTCTGAGGTCTGGTGTCAGAGGCCTCTGTCACTTTGCCATTGCCTGGCTTTCCCTTGAGCAGCCTTACTCCATCTTCCCTTTTTAGCCGGCTGCGTTTATTTCAGCTCCAGCAGATGTGTGCATGTGCTCAGTTTACCCTGTCTGTGGCCCTTGGCCAGCTGGAGCTCCTGCCAGACCGTTGGGCCTCTCTGAACTGGTCCTCCCGTGGGGCTGTGGCTGTCCCTAGATGCAGGACAAGGTGGCAGCACTGTGGGTCTGGGACCCCTGGGCAGCAGGGGTCAAGTGTAGAAAGCAGCTGCGGAGCCTGGCCTGCTGGGGACTCCCTGCTGATACTTGTGGGGGTTATTGGGCACTTAGTTTTGGGGGTGACAGAGAGGTATGAGGGAATCTAGGAATGAGGCCTAGGAAGCCAAGACGGTTGCTCAAGGAACAGCTGTCAGGTCTGATGCTGCCCAGAGGTCAAGACAATAAAGTCCAGAATGTAGCACTAGGTGATCAACGTGGGGGCTGCTGGTGGGTGACCCTGGAATTCTTGGCAAAGGCAGGCCTTGAGGGTGTGACACAGGGCACGGGGTAGCAGGTAGAATGTGGCAGCGTCATGAGAGGGGCCTGTGACAGCCTTGGGAAGTGGCTGTCTGGACTGGCTAGCAAACAGGCTGGCAGGACACGCCCTGCCCATGTCCACAGCCTTGTAGGCTCTGCCTGGCCTGAGGGGGGAACAGCAGACAGATGAGTTGGGACTTGTGCCTTGGGCTGCACGTGCAGACCTGGGGCCCAGGGCTGGCTGTCACCCCTGGCCCTCCAGATAGCACTTGGTGTCTCTAGTCTGGCTGCTCCTGGATTGAGCCTAGTGGTCCATAGTAAGTCTTGGGCAGGCCTGGCTGCCTCTGGGCCTCCCTGAGTCCCTGTTCCCGGCAGTTGTTCCCAGGCGTCCTTGAGGATTGAGGGTGGCAGAAGACCCCCAGGTCTCTGTCCTAACCAGACCTGCACTCTGCTCAGAGGCCCGAGACTGCTTGGTCTTCAGGCTTGTTCACAACTGCCCGTGGAGTGGCTGGTGGCCCTGTGGAGGTCCTGAGCACCGCATAATAGTGGAGGCGGGGCATCTGACCTGGCTCTAAAGGGGGCTGGCTGGGGGCTTTGGGGCATCTCACCCATGCTCCCACTTTGGCTCCAGGCCTGTTGCCACCTGGAGGAAATTCTCTGCCCTCCTTTCTTATGAGGGAGGCCATCTTTCCATGAGGGCTGGTCTGGGGCTGCTCGCTGCCCTGAACCCTGTGCTGGGTGGGGTGTGGGTGGGACAGTGACGGTACTTGGGTGAGGAATACAGGAGGTGGTGAGGACAGGGCTCTTCCTGGTTGGGAACATGAGGGCTGCACAGCCTACTTCTGGTTCATCCTGGAGGCCCGCTGCCTGGGCAGTAATGTCAGTGGAATCAAATGGCCACTTTCTCAGCAACGTCAGAGTCAGGAGTTAAATAAGTGTTTTCAGAATTAGTCAGTTCTCTAATTTCTCCAGCTTCCATATCCTTTCCTAAACCCCACCCCCACCCCCACCCCCTATTGCTCAAGAATGGGGGAGGGGCCTCTAGCCACTTGCTTGGAGTGGTTTCGGAGCCTGTTGAGGAGTTGACACTCATCTGGGACTGATGGGTGCTCCTCAGGCATTTGGAGAGGCTGGTAGGAGGGTGGCAGCTCTTTCCGTGGGGCCTCCACAGCACAGGGTACGGGATGTGTGGTGCTGCATTAGGATTCGCCTAGAGACCAGGCTGTTTCTCAAATTTGATGATTTTGGATTAAAAAAAAAAAAAAATTACTCCAACATTGCTTTTAAGGTCTGGGGCAGCAAGAATTTTTACAGAAACTAGCATTTGCTGCTTGTTTCTTCTTTTGTAAAAGAAAACGTGGTAGAAAATATGTCCACTGAATGTTTCTGCCTTTATATAAAGTGAGGGTACCTTTCAGTAAGTTTTCTTCCCTCTTCGTTTTCTGGGTAGTGATTAACCGCAGTTTGCCTCCTCAGACATCACTGTGAGGCACCAGGGGTCCTCATCAGTCTGTTGTTGGGTGCAAGGGTGGGTATGGAAGGGGCTATGGGTCAGAGGTCTGGTGGGACATCAGGTCGAGGGTCCTAACCTGAGTGCCCCCCCACCTCTCTTCACAGAGTTGGGGTTCTGGAGGACTCCTTCACCTTCCTGGGCATCTTCTTGGCCATCGTCTTGTTCCCCTTTGGGTTCATCTGCTGTTTCGCCTTGAGGAAGCGAAGATGTCCCAACTGTGGAGCAAACTTTACCTAAAGGGAACAACACACCTGGCTTTCCTACATCCAGCTCTTTTTCTAATGTAAATGTTGTGTACAGTAGCTTTATTTGATTAAGCTTCGGGACTGTTTTGTAAAGTGAGGTGGGCTAGATTAGGCTTGTGCGAGCCGGTTTCACAGGCTCAGGGGTCACGGAGTGGGCACGCAGCAACGCTGCTCCCAGGGTCAGTGACAACGCGAAGCACTGCTTTCACTTTTTGCAGTCTTCAATTTGAGAAAGGTGAGAAACACTGTTTTAAATAAATGAGATTCATACCATTGTCTCTCTCTTGCTTATTCAGTTTATATAGTGCTACATATTATAGAGGGTTTTGTTTGGAAAACTTAAGCTCAAAAAAATGTTGTCTTCAAGTTTTTATTATTATAATGAAACACAATACCTTGACATTTACAGAGCATGCACTTCAGTGCCAAGGACAAGGCAAGCCCCCCCCCACACACACACACCTGTGTGAGGCAGGTAAGTGACCATTGTGGTCCCTTCTGTAAAGGTGCAGACAGGCTGAGTGAGTCAAGTGGGCCTACAAACCATCTGCTCATCCAGACCTACTGTATCCCTGAAACAAAGTCAAGTGACCCCACGGTGGCTAGAGCTCTCCAGGCTGGGGGCCAGGGTATGACACCCCATCACTTCTCCCTCGTTAACACACTTCTAGAGTCTACACCTCATTCCTTCCCCACTGTTGGAAATCATGGGCTTCTGTGAACACTCCTCTTACCTAAGTGGTGAGAGAAACAGGGAGTCACTTAACTGGATTGTGGTTTCCTTGCTGGCTGGAGCGTCTCCTCTCGTGTGCGGCTTGACAACTGCACTTTTCCTTAGTTGGGCCTGGGGGAGCCCTCACAGTCCTGTGTCATTAGCCTCACCTTTGCCAACCCAGCCAGGATGACAGTGTCACACACCACTTACACTGGTTTTTACCTGCATTTTACCTTGGCCAATTTCAAGCTCATAGAAGAATATGACTTAGGGTGGGACCACAGGGGCTATGATTAGCAACAAGCCCCACTCCCTGCCCACACACAGTGAATGGGCTACGTGTACATTTTAATCATGATTCTCCACTCTTCCAAAACAGGGTCTAATCCCCGACAGCCAGAGCCAAACTCTGCTACTTGCTCAGAGTTCCCTCCCACAGAAGCCCAGGTTCCCAGGCAGGTCTCAGCTGAAATGCAGGCCCTCCTGGCCACCAGACTCAGGCTCACAGAGGCCCTCCTGGTTTTCTAAGTACTGTTTATGGATCAGTGAGTACTTGATTGAAAAGTAGAGAAACTCAAAGTGGAGTAAATAAGTGATGGAGGAAGCTTTGGTCAACTAGATTAGCATGAGCACCCCAGTTTCCACACATGTTACCCTAAGGTCCAGACCCATGCACAGCATGGTCTGGTGGGTTTTCATTCGTCAAGCCCTACATATTTAGTACTTGAATAATTTCTAAGAGCTACTGAATTCAGTAGTTCTGAGTTACCCACTGACAAAATGTCTCTGCTCTATAGCTGTGTCTAAATCTCTTGATTTCTTCATGCAACTTGGCTAGCTCTGAATTTGATTAAACAAATTAAAAATCTTTAAGTTAAATTTTATATAATACTCATAATTTATATTGCTTAAAATTATTTGCATGCTAAGATGCAAATTTATGTTTCTTTAGATAAACATCACAATGCTACTTAAGAGCAGGTGCTTTAGATAATAGGATAAAACTGGTCTCATTTGCATTCAGGTACAGAAAGCCAGTCATGAAAGCACAGACTGTCCCTTATTCTGGCTATTTAAAAATTAATCATAGAATATTAAAAAAATTATACAGTAATGATTGAAACCAAATTTACTTTTTGAACAGAATTAAGAAAATTTTAAATGATTGAGTTGGTCACAACTAATTTATCTTCTTAAAGACAGAAATGTGCACACCCAACAGTGTGAAATTAATGAGAAAGCATTGATTTGCTCGAGTAGAATACATTTAAAATCAGCACCCTCTGGTGAAGCATTTATAATAAACAATTATACCCATTGTTTTGCAAATGAGAACTTATCATGAGAAGAACCAGAATCCTTGGCCATCTTTTCATCGAATGATTGGTGCCGATCGATCATTTGTCACTGTTGGCCGTAGTTTCACAGTAGCAAAGGGGTTTTCTCCACTGGGGGGGGGCAAGAAAAAAATGTCTGCAGAAATGCTATAAGATCTGAATTTGATTTCTGTAAAATTATATAGATAAATCCCAGACAGCATTTTCTGATCTGGCAGCTCCCTGCAGGCCACCCATTAGGGAACGACCCAGTTTTACACACTGTGGACACAGGAGAGCCCAGCTCTGTGGTCTGTGGGAGAGCCATGTGGGACTGGATCTGGATTAGTAACTTGCCAAGTGCAGAGTGTGACCAGGAGACTGCCCTTTTGGGAACAAGGTGGCTGCCTTTTCCTGACCCCACAGGCACAAGGCCTTTCTCAGGATCGGGTGCCCTGGGCTGTGCACTGAGGAAGGCCCTTCGGGGGGACGCTATAGGCTACTCACCAACAGGAAGGGCAACTTCCAGCTCGGAATAGCTTTATGGAATAAGTTTAACATACCTGAGGAACGGCAGCTTTGCGGTCCCATTTGTATTATTCTGTAAGATAAAAATGAAGCTTATGGAAGGCTCATGAAATTGGGACATTTAAATAAAACCTGAAGGGAAAGGCATCTAAAACATAAAAGAATGTTTAAAGCTGTGGATGTTTAAAAGTGCCCTGCAGTCTCAATTCATTGATGACTAGATAATCTGTAAATTCACTTGAAAGAATAAAGAACAGAAAATGCTTTAACCCTTTTAGTGCGATGGGCCAATATAGGCTTTTGCATCTTGGGCGAAAAGTGCAGCGGGCCGATATATCGGCTCATACCCACGTAGACCATTAAATTACCCTTCGCATTTCTCGCTAGTACCGCTGGCAGAAGGCAGCACTGAGGGTTAAAAGGTCGTGAGGGACCCTTACAAGTGGTGGAGCATCTCAGACTCAGGGAGATCACAGGGCCTGCTACCCCTTGCCTTGGCCTTTCAGGAGCAAAGCTAGTGATTGATTGCCTACTCCACCTAAAACCCACAGGCTGGTGCCAACTGCTACACAGAGACCTTGTGGGAAGTTGTATAAAGGGAAGAAAAGAGATCAACAGTGCATACCTTGCTTTTGCCTTTAGGAACTGCCAGGGCCTGGCAGCCCTCACAGAGCCCTGGGCCTCACCTCCCTCCCAGGGACTTGGGGGTGGGGGGTGTCTCCTACTGTGATCAGGGACCAGGTGTGTGCCTTCTTACCAAAATGCCCACAGGCTTTAAGAATCTGCTCTAAGTCTCTTAAGAAATCCCTGGTCCCAAGTGCGTGGGGCCTGCTCAGATAGCTGACCAGAAGAGGGCAGTGTGCCGCTGTTGTCTGACCAAGGGGCCGCCTGACCTGACTGTCCCAGAAGTTTCCAGGCCATGGTCTCAGGGCACACAGTCCTCTGAACACAGACCTGGCCTGCTGTCTCTGGGTCCCTGAAGACCTCCTATCTTGACCTTGTATCCCAGGGCGAGCAAGTCCATCCCAATGGGGAGCCCGGGCACCAGCAGGCAGAGCCCCTGTGCCTGTTTTTCTCACTGAAGCACAAAGCATCTGTCCTGAACGAGAATCCCAGCGTCTTCCCCTGGACTGTCAGAGCTCTGCCTTCAGAACTTGGCCCAAATGCTTGCCCCCAAGAAGCGACCTCAGGACACTTTTGTACACACACGTTGTTCAGTGTGCTCAACTTCTAGGCTGATCTTATTCCTACTAGTTCCCTTGGGCCCAGGATGGGCCCAGTGTCAGTCTAGGGTGTGGATGCTGAGTGGAGATGGTATGTGGTGTGGGGAGGGGGCTCGGGGGTGGAGCCGACCTAGAGGCAGCCCTGGGAGCAGTGTGGCCACTCAAGGAGTCGGAACTAAGGACTCCTGCACTTGGGTCAAGGTGGGAAGGGCAGTCTATTACCATCCAATAAGGAGGTTTAAAAACAAAGTTAGATCTCATTTAAATCGTCAAATATAAATATCATTACTGACTATACTGATATTTCAAAACAGGACTTTTCAGTTTTTCTAATTCAGTGTAGTACGACCTACATCAGCGCTTTCTTTATCCAGTTTATCCACATAGTAAAAGTCCTGAAAACATGCTCTTATTTCTAAAATTGGTGACTGTGTTGGCTAAATGTCACTGTTTTCATTTATAATCCCAGTGCTAACTATGATTTTCGGGCAAGATTCTTTTACCTTAAAAGGCATTATACAACCTAAAAGGAATGGAACCATTATCAATGGCTGCTAATGTCACAAAAAGAGAAACAACTGGACACGTGTGCCTCCAGATGGACTAGACACCCCCACCAACAAAACACTCTAGCAAAACAGAACAGGCAAACCAGCAAGATGACGACAGACTCTGATCAAAGCTGGAAATGCAGGATAAAAGGGAAGCTGGAGAAGGATGCCACATGGATGCAAACAGCAAAACCCAGGCTGGGGACAGATGCTCTCCGGGACCGGTAGCCTGGTTCTTTCAGGTAAGTTACAAGGAAAGAGACGGGGGACAGGTACAAGTCTCATTGTGAAACTTGGGAGACCAGACAACTGCACGGCGTTGACCTGAATCCAACTGTACTGTCAGGAAATCCTCAATGAGCCAACCAGAAACATGAAGTGACCAGCACCTTGAGATACTCACTGACTACTGTCAATTTCTAAAGCTATGCTAATTGCTATTAAGGTCATGTTAAAAACAAAAGACCTTTAAGATATTTACAGCTGAAATGGTATGAAACCTGGCATTAGCTTCCAGTTGATCTTGGAATGGGTGTGGGGAGATGAAAACAAGATTGGCCAATGAATCAGTAACTGTCATTAGATTATTAGGTCTCACTTCTTTCCACTTTTATGTATGTTTGAATTTTTCCATATGGAAAAGTTGAAAAGCAAGCAAAAACAGAAGCCTTCAGAAAATATGAAAACTGAGAAAGATGCAGAGAAAGGTGATTAAATGACTAGAGGACTACAGCCAGGACCAAAAGTGAGGAAATTATTACCTGATGCAACCTGGTAAAGTATAGACTATGTAAATCACCATTTATGCATAACATAAAAACAGAAGGGAAGTTCAGGAAGTTGAAAGGTGGGAATCTAGAAGAGCATGGAGAACGTGCCCACCCCCTCCAAATGCTGGCAGGAGTAGCCCCCATGCCGCGAGACCGCCACTCAGGACGCCAGAGCACAGGACCATACAGTGCAGCTATACTCACAGGAGGTATGGTTTCTGGCTTGGACTGTGGTGCTTTAAAGGTGGAAGTAGGTTGGGAACCGTCTGCTCTCCTGTCTGCAGCTGCCCCTGGGGACATGCACTCCAAGTAGTCCGGCGGGGGGATGGAGACAGCAGCGCAGCGTCTCTCAGACAGGTCCACTGTGCTCATACTCCTCACTGGTGCTGGGCTACCACCCCAAATTAGAGAGCAGTTAGATGACACCCTGACCCGTATCCCAAACTCCCTAATATCTTATGGCTAGAACTACAACAGATTAATAAAAAAGGTACAGCAAGGATTAGCAAACATGCACACTCCCCCTTCTCTCTGTCAAAAACAAAAACATGCACAATATAATTATTATCTGGATGGTAGTACAGACTTAGGGGTTATTGAGATAGAGATGCCAGGTGAAGCCCATTGGAGTAATGCCAGCCAGGGAACTCGACTAGATGGTCCAAAAAGTAGAGAGAAGGGAAAGGACTGAGATCACACCCCGAGGAACACCTAAATACTAAAGTGTGGGTGGAAGAGAGGCCTATGACCAAAAGGGGATGTCTGGTGAGGCCTGGAAGAGCAAGGTCAAAGGGGCCAACGCAGGAGGAGAACATTTCAGAAAAAGCGTTCCCCAGTGTTGCAGGCTGCTAAGTAAGATCCGGAGAAAGACGTGGGCCTGGGAGTTGCCACCAGTGGGTACTAGGGGACAGTGAGAGTGGTTCCAGAGGTGGGCCTGAAGTGTGTCTCTTCCCGGCAGAATCCATGGACAACAGAAATCACAAGGAAACAAGTGCAGTAGGGATCTCCTGCTTATGTGCCCATGATCTGGGGTCCTTGGGGTTTGCCTGAAAATAGCAGGTCAACTTCTCTGTCATTGGAAAATCCCAGCCACAGTCAAGTGAGTCCTACCTTGGTGAGGGCACACTCACTGTCTCCTTTGAATTTTCTTCCAGCAACTTTGTGTATGATGATGGGAACCAACCCCTCCTACACGTGAAGAGTGAGAAAAAAGACCTGGTTGTAGTATGTGGTCCATTTCTACCACATTACACAAGGTGCATTTTATGTACAACATTGATTTTATTTGGATTCCCTTTTTGTCCACCCCCCCACCCCACCATATTGGTGTTATTTAACAGGCGAATAATCTACAAAGAAAACCATTTAGCCCAAGTATAGTAAAGCTTGCACACATACTCATGGTTGAGTTGATGATACTGGCATATAAACTCTTTACGTGCTAAATCTTAAGGTATATCTGGTATACAGATTATCCTTGATTTCTTTTAAAAAAAGAGAATGCTTAAACCCACTTTCAGAGGTGACTTCATATGATCTAATGATCTATGATTCATGCATCCAATTTATCTACATATGGTCATAGATGCAGTAAGAAGCCTGAGACAGAGAACGGCAGTTAACGAGACTTTATCACACTGACTTTGGCTAAAATGCTAGTTTGCCCACAATCTGCTGCTAAAAGGAGACAGCTCTCTGAAGTGCTGGTCCTACGACCACGCTGAGACTTACGCCTTGGTGGTGTCATGCTCCCCGTAAAGCCAGCCGTCCTTCTCCTCAGAGATCAGCAGCGTGATGACATCTCCCTGTGCGAAGCTAAGTAGGGTCTGGTTGTTGTTGGCGGTATGTGGAAAGATGGTTTTTACTTTCTGCTTTTTCATCATGTTCAGTCCAGTTGCAACAGAAACCGATCGTTGTAAACTGGGGTCATCAGAAGAATCTGTTTGAAACAAACAGCAATGGTGGCTTTTCAGAGTGATAATCAGGCCGATTCCAAGACACACCCCAGAAAACCACCCCTGCCCATCCTGCCAGCAGTCGCTCTACTCCAGTTGTGTTCTAGAATATTTCCGCACCTTGACCCTTGCCTGATGGACGGGAATCGCAGGGAACAGAGGCAGAGCCAGGGCCCACAGTCTCTCCCAGAGGAGTGTCCCTGAGGCTAACGGCTCTTGCACATGCCCAGAGGACAGGATGGGGATGCCTCTGCTGCACTGTCAGGACAGCCCCTCTCAGGGAGGCAAAGGGCGCCATCCCCAATGTCTGCTGTCCTTCCCCTGCTCTCCCGTACAGTTCATAAAGGCAGTGTGGGCATCACCTCACACCCACCTGCCCACGCCTGGGGCCACAGAGAAGAGGAGGAAGCTGGAAATGCAGATGTTCTTATCTCTGTGGCTGTTCCACTTGTCACCCATGATCATGGTCAGGACATGGTGAGGACAGCAGATTACTGAGTCCTCCCTAAGTGCCAGTGCATGTTCTCAGAGCTCTGTGGCTTCTGAGGCAGGTGCTCTTCTCATCCCTCACTCACCAGGGATACCAGCTGGCATGCGGCCAGGCCAGAAACCATGCAGGCAGCAACTACACTGTGTGAGGTTCTGTGCATTTGGGGTGTCAACTCAGATACAGGCTGCTACTTGCTCAAAAAAACTGGAATGGAGATTTTTTTCCTTTTTCATCAAATTTTGCTACCCTAGACAGGTAAATTGACTTTAAAGTATTACTTTAAAACAATGCCAAGGTCTGTTTCATTGTTAAAAATTCTTAATCAACTTTGCTATCTTCTTAATGCCACTAATTACTTCAGTAGTGTTGAATCCACCAGCAAATTTCATTTGGCTTTTATTTCCCTTTTTCTTTTTCAAAGAATCATTTGAATGGGGATGCACACAGCATTATATACGTTAACCTTATATATAACATAGTTCTTCCTTCAAAGGCCAATGACTACAGATTATGTTACCTTTCCAGTTGGCATTCTGAAAATCTCATCCCTTTCCCAGTAGCTCTAGTCTAGGGCTCTTTCTTGCACATGGCTGACTGTCATGACTTTCATACCAAAGGGGCCTGTGAGACATCCCACACAGACCGGGGTCACAGTCTCTAGAGCGGGGGTGGCGAACCTATGGCACGCATGCCCAAAGTGGCACGCGGAGCAATTATTTCGGCACGCGGAGCTGTGAGTACCATTAAAAAAATTATTGTTTATGCTCTTATGACATAAAAATAATCGATACCTCTATCTCACTCGATGGGTTGGCATGCGAGTCGAGTGAGTATACTTTTATTTCATAAACTTTGGCACTCAATCGCCAAAAGGTTTGCCACCCCTGCTCTAGGGGCTTGGGTGCCAAAGACTTTGTAGGTAGAGATGTGCCTAACTGAAGCCACCTGAAATGTCTGCGAACAATAATTGGTCCCAATGGATTGAAATAGAATCAACAGCTAAGAAATTTAAGCACTAGAAAGCATGATATGCTATTAGAGATGATGAAAATCACTGAGTATAATTCAAACTAAGCCTAACCATAATTTTGCCATATAAACGTTTATTGAAAAAAATAATTGTCACCAAATATGGCACACACACACTGTGGTATGAGGCAATCTGTATATTATATCCCATTTTAAAATGTAATACTTTTCAATAGTATATTTACTCTTGTAAATATCAATCAGTATATAGAATTGTATGTCAGAGAAGTGTATCACTTATAAAATATCTTATAGTTTTGTCATAAACTCAGATCTTTATTTGTTAAGGTATAAGTTCTTCTATGCCAATGTTGGCCATGTGCTACCACACAAGCTTATTTATCTCTACCTTACATTTACCCAAAATACTTAAAACATTTAAAAAGGTTTTTCAAAGGAAATCTTACCTGAATTCTGTGCACCTATTGCTGGGTTATTAAACATGTCAATCAAAGGACTGGTATTCGCTCTGGCTGAAGGAGCTGGGGGCACCTTTGTGAATATTATAAAAATGGTGTCATAATCTTCCCCAACTTGTGAAAAAATCTTTTATGATTTTAGTATTAGTATAACAGCAATGAAACTGTAGATTCCCAGGGCTGTTTTGTATTACATGCTTTAAATTCCACTCTCTTTCCAAAGTTCTCTTAGTTGTAGGGAAATGCCCCATTTTGATTTCAATAATACATTATTTTTTCATGTTTGTCTTCATTTATTTTTATATAAAGCAGTTACTGCCCCCCCCCCCCCCCCCGACAACCACTACGTAATCTACTTTGTTTCTATGGATTTTAGTCTACCTCTTAAGTGCTACTTGGTTATAGGATCACACATTTGAAACTATTTTCCACAGAATTGAGTGTGTTGCTCCATTAACTTAATTTCTAACATCTTGTTTTGCCAACAAGATATGTATCAACAGAATTCTCTTTTCTCTGTAAGTAATCTATTTCCCCCTTCCCTAGAGTCTTTGGAATCTTCTCTTTGCCCTTGACATTCTGCAATCTATTGAGGTTTTGGTCTTTTCCATTCATCCAGGCCCACTGCTATGTTAAGGCCCAGGCAGAAGGCTCCTGCAGTGGTCTCTGCAGGGAGAGCGGTGGAGGGGTGAGGAGTGGTGGAGGGGTGAGGAGCAGCCGGACTTGGGAAAGCCCATGGACTGATTGTGGTTTAAGAGAAGGAGGAATCCCTGTTTTGTGCTACTAGCTGAGGAAAGGTGGAGAAGCAGGTACAGAATGAGAAAATCAGTCATTTGGTTTTGGACAGGTGAGTTTGAGATCTCCATTAGACAGTGGGTGGTGATGCTTAGCAGGCAGCTGAATATGTCTCCCATGTCTCAACTGGTCTAACATGTTTATCCTCAGATTAAAAAAAAAAATCCTCTTTATTTTTTTGCACTGTTCTGTGCAGTGTGTTTTGGCTTAATTTTCCAAGCAGTTCCACTCTGCTAACGAGTCCAACTACTGTCTTTTTTTTTTTTAAAACAGTTTATTTATTTTTTATTATTTTTGACAGACAGAGAGAGAGAGATACAGAGACAGAGAGAGAACTGAACTGGGGGAGCTCCCAGTTCAGCACATGGTTCCGTACGGGCCGGGGCCGGGGCCGGGATTCGATCCCTGGTCCCTGGCGCTACAAAGTGAGCGCTTAACCCACTGAGCCATCCCGGCTTCCTCCAACTACTGTTGTTTTACTTGTTTGTTATTTTTTGAAAAGGGAGAAATGAAAACCAAAAACTTTTATTTTAGAAAAATTTCAAACAGGCATAAAACAGTTCTAAACATAGTATAAAACATTTGCACAACTAATTATGACTAAAGGTAAGGGGATAAAAGTGAGAAAAGGTAGAGCTTAGAAGTAATGAAGGAGGGTCCGTGATTTCCACTAATAAAAAAGACTTTGGTCCTTCATGCAGATCTGGCCCAAGTCATATTCGTGACATCTCAAAGAGATAACCAGATCTCACCATGGTGCTTCTCTCAATCATTGGCGAAGGCTGAGGTGTTCCGGATATTGGGGTAGAGATAGGGGTCTTTATTTCTTCAATCATACTGATGACTTCCTTCGGTACTTTGGTGGCATCCCCACAGGTTTCCTGCCATCTAGGCAGTTTGGAACTAAGTAATTCTGCAGACTATAAATCCAAAAGAAATAAAACTAAAGACAAATGTGTATTATTCGAAGAGCTGACAAAATTACATCAACACTATCACTAATAACATACCCCTGGCTGACCACCCCCTGCACGGGAGCTCTGAGTAGTTTAAGCATCTGTGAGTACTTGCTGTGTCTTACCGGTACTTGTTCTACAGGAATCCACCCTCTCCCTCCAAGTGAATACAAGGACTGTAAATGGGTAAGAACAAGTGCAGAAACTGAAAGGGAAGGACTGAGTAGTTTGTATTAATCTCACTATTTTCCCAGTGGCCCCAGAATATGCCAGTCACCCACAGCTTTCTCCCTCCTCTACGAAGCACATCCAACACAGGCGACAGGATAGAAGCACACTGACCCCGGGGGAACCAGATGTGCACGTTAGAGAAGGGCATCTGTGGGACACAGGCACCAGAGGCAGTGTAGTGGGTGCTCCAGAGTTGGGGACAGTGTTGAGGGGACACTCTGGCCACAAGCTGACTGGGCCCTGGGGCAAGCACACTGTGCGCTTGGCAGAGAAGATAGGCTGCAGGGACATACAGAATGACAGCAATAAGTCCTACAGCCCCAGAGGCTCAGGCATCTGTCCCCAGCTGTCACAGCCTGGCTCTGCTTCTTACAACTGGACTCACAGAAGTTCCCGGAAAGCCATTTGGTGAACCTTTTCCAGGGCAGCAATCTGATTGGAAAAGAGGAAGTAGGGGGACTTTCTTGAAGCTATTTTCATTGTGACCACACTGTTTTTACTTAGACTATATGTCATCAGGTGTGTTGGGGCAAAGCCCCTCCCCCAAACCACCTCTGCCCCCCAGCTGTGACACATAGCAGCTTGGGCCTGCTTCATCCAAGGTGCTCCTGGAAGGACTGGGACACTTTAGCTGGGATGAGAGAAGGCACGGAAGGGACTTCCAGAGAGATGAAGAGAGACTTCTGGGATGGGAAGAAGTAGACTGGGTTTGTGTCACTCAAAAACAACCTAAGGGGCACCCCAGGTTTGGTCAGAAAGACTGCCAGTAACTACAGCTCTCTGCAAACAGGCCAGGTGCCTCATGACACAGTGAGTCCCCATAGCTGGCAGGGCATCATCACAGGAAGAGTGGCAAGGCTGCTGCTGTCCCCCCACAGCCGGTGACCCTGCCCTGACTGCTGACCAAAGTGATCACCTCATCACAACAATTCTTCCCTTTCCTGGTAACAATTTTAGATCTTAGGTACTTAGATTTGGTAGCTGAATATTCCCTTAAAGTTGCAAAAACTTGGCAGAATATGTAACACATGACTTACGCACACATACAAGGCCAAGTCCTCCCACCCCCTAAAAAAAGAGGAAGTTGCCTTATTATATTCAAGCTCTTTCATAGCTTCTCAAGTATCATGGAGCACTCTCCAAATTGCTTTATTATGAATAACAATCAATAACTGACTTCAATCAATGCTACTTTTACATGGTTACATAGGCCCGATATAATTCATAATTTAAAAAGAGGAAAGTTGAACCCATACTGTGATGATTTGTAGGGGGTAGAACCTCACAACTGCATGTGCTGAGCAAGGGCAGTAACACCCAGTCACTCAGCTGGAGTGATCATGAACAAATACTGAGAAGAGGAACGAAAAGTAACCATGACCACCTGTCTGGATGCTGTGACCTGGGCCTGTGGCCTAGGATACCATGTACATGGACCCCTAAGGTGAGCATCTCAGACCATTTGGGTGGAGTGCCCCTGGGCCTGCTGGGATGCCCCCTGCAGCTCTGGAGAAGACCCTGATGCTGAAGGTGCATCACTAAGAGGCTGAGAAAAGCTGACTCACAGGCGAGGAAAGGAACAAGTGCCATTTCTCAATTATTCAACATGATTTCCTAACAGACTTTAAATATGGATGTATCCCTAAATTAATTAAACATTTTAAGCTGACATTTGACCATTTCATCCATATTTCTAAAAGTTTACATACTCAAGTTGGCCCAAAATTATCTATTTGAAATCTTCTCACTGGCAAAAAGGCCTAGTGCTTTAGGTTGGCATGGATGGGATGTGAAGCATTTGTAGGACATTTAAATATGAAATAAAATTAATACACGCAACACAACTTGCACCACACTCACCTGCAAGTGATAATAATGCATGTGATTTGCAAAGCTACAGTGTTTGTCAACCAGAAAGCAGAAGCGCCTTCTTTCTTCAAGTAGAGCTTCTCTGCAACCATCTGCAATAAATTTCTGGATTTCACTCTGGCGAGAAGTAACGGTTTCTACATACTAGGGAAATAAATAATTATACACGTGAGACACAAGGAATCATTTAGCTACACAGCCTGATGTTTATCTTCTGCCATCATTACATTTGGTTTATTTTGATAAAGCAGATAAACAATAGACAACAAAGTTGTAACCTGACCTGAGCAGATATCATCATTCTCCTTAAGATCCCTGACGCATGCATGAAGAGCAGTGTGGCCAAGGCCTTACATTCATTCTATTAGGAAATTTGCATAAAATATTACTTTGTACTCGAGGTATGAGATCCCGTTCTATTGGAAAACCATAGGCTTTGGAACCAGAAAGTTCAAGCTCAAACCCCAATTCCAAGTGCTAATCATATGACTTAACCTAAGCCTTATTTCCCCATCTGTAAAAGGGACAGTAATGCCAATCATGGGGAGTCACTTATTCTTCTTGAGTGAGAAGAGAATGTCAGTGTTTTTAGGAGGACACCGACTAGTTATTCTTAACTGGAAAACTGCGGCCTTTAGCTCTCACTAAGCCAAATACTTATTTTAATATCTATGACAGCACAACAGTGCGTGGACCAAGCCCCAGACGACTGAGGTGCGGTACCAGTCAGCACCTGACAAAGGGGTACTAAAGGGCTCACCTCAATTTCTCTGTGTTCATATTTGAGTGTATTCCGTCCTGCTTGACTTTTCCTTCTGATCTTCTTCAGTTCAGCTTGGGATTTCTCCAAAGAATCTAATTTATTCCTGTGTTCTGTTTGGTATCTTTTGAGAGTGGCCTGCAAGTTAATGTTGCAAAATTTTACTGCAGCACCTAGACTCTCAGGCAGTTACTGGCTAACATTCCCACTGGGCACGGCTGGGTGTGGCACACACCTCACACTGTCCTCACCTGGCCATGACCCTGCACACCCACACTTCACACTGCCCCCCTCCAACTTCAACATTCACTGCTTTGTCCTAAAGTTCCGTATTTATATGAGGGGCCCTTGACCTGAAGGGCAGCTCTCTGAGGACAACAAAGCCTTTTCTTTCTCTTGTTCCTTCCTTCTTTTTTTTTTTTTTTTTTTTAAATTTATTTATTTATTTATTTATTTTTTTATTATTATTTTTTTTTATCTTTTCACATTTATAGAGAGAAACCATCTTTTTGTCTTCAGTGCATAGTTATTTCCACTTTACTTTTTGACAGATAGAGAGAGAGACAGAGACAGAGACAGCTAGAGAACCGAACTGTGGGAACTCCCCAGTTCAGCACGTGGGTCCTGCCTGGGCCGGAGCCGGGATTCGATCCCCGGTCCTCATGGCCTCAAAGCGAGCGCTCAACCCGCTGAGCCGTCCCGGCTTTCCCTTGTTCCTTCCTTCTAAATGCTTGGATACTGGGTGGGTCAGTAAGTACGTTGGTGAATAAACAAACTACTAAATCCCATGTTCCTGATTATTTTATGACTTATGATTTCAAGAAGGAGAATGAAGAAGTACAAGCACTTCCAGTTATTTGGGTGCTGTGTAGCAGCAGTTTTAGAGCCTCACAAACTTGGGTTAGAATTCTGGCTTCTTCCCTCATTTCCTGCGTGTGCTCAACAATTAATTACTTGATTCCTTTAAAATCCATCTTTCCCCTCTAATCTGTACAGTGAGAATAAGAGTTACCTACACTATGGAGTTTTTGTAGGGATAAAATCACACAGTGTATGGAAAGAGCTGGGCATTAGACCCCCTCAGTAGTCATAGGTGGGCCTGTAGCCTTCTTCCAGGGTACACAGAGCACATGCACAAAAGGGGACCTTGGGTGACAAGGAAAGCAGCTGCTCTAGAGCAAACAGGGGAGATGGAAGAGCTCTGAGTGCTGGGGCTGGATAGCCAGAAGGGAGGAGAAAACTGCTGGAATCAACAACATGGGTTGACAGGCAAGAGAGGCCATGCCGGCATGGTCACTGACACACCCAGAAGTCTCAAGTGTTCTCCTACACACACCTCTCGTCCTGAAGTACTGGTCTGTGAAAGCAACAGCTGCATTAACACAGAATAAGATGTCATCAGCATGTGTGTTCTTGAAAAACAATGCTTTCCAGAAGCAGTATGATTCTTTGCAATAGTTTTCCTATGCTGTTAAATAAAGATCCCAAGTATTAGCAAAAACAAGCCCACTCAGCCCCAAACAACTGTGTTGGCCTTATGCATTCGTGTGCAAACAACACCAAGCTACATCCTTGTTTGCTGCTACTGAGTAAACAGTGAGGAAAATTCTCCTTGGGCTGACAGCCGGGCCTCTGCGCCCTGTACCCACCTCAGTCCACACAGGGGAGTGAAACTGTGTACTCACGTTCATGTATTTTACATCGAGTTCTGTCTTCTTCTCCAGCTCATGTATAATTTCTTTATGGAATGTTTTGAACTGTTAACAAGATGAAATAAAAAATTCATCCCAGATTTGAGACTTTAAACAAGATAAAATTTGAAAATAAATACACTTTGTAAATACAGAAAGAGTTCACATACATTTTCTTTAAAGCTCTCATCAAGTTTCTTGTGGGTATCTGAAATCTCTATGAGAACATGACCTGTGAATAAAACCAGATATGTTAGGGGGAAAAGCTGCTATGTGTCTTCTGTGACAAGATTAAGGAAAGTAAAATAGTGAAGGGCAAGAGCCTGTGAGCATGAGGCCCGCTGGTCTGGGACACTGAATGTGTCCCCATGGCTGGTGGGTGGGTGTCAGAGGGATGCAGCTGATGGTAAACTTATTCTAAAATATCGTTCATCAAATGAAGGCCAACTCTGTCCAAAAACTCACATTGCTTATGTAGAATTGTATACCTGGAACCTATGTAATTTTTATCAACCAATATCACCCCAATAAATTCAACAAATAAAACAACATTGTTTTTCTATATTTACTCATTCTTTAAGCTGAATCCGATTTACCTAGTTCAATTTTTAAAATCTCTTGCAAAGATTGTCTTGGTCATTATAGTAACTAACTATAGGAACAAGTGACTTATTTTTATCTAACCCCCAGAGTAATCTGATTATCTGTCAGGCATAAGAGATAAAGGTTATTTTCTTTTTCTTGTGCTAGTTCTTAGATCATTCTGGAAAACATTAATGCCATGGGAATACACAGCAGGGACAGTGTTATGCTTCGGATCTCCTGGGACCACACCAATTCTCAAAACATCTGCAGTCACGTGACAAAAATGTTCCAGGACAAAGGGGCCTTACTCCAAAAGGCAGCAAGATGACCACTTGATTTGCAAAGCACATCTTGTGCAGGTCAGGGCTGTTTGCACGTATCTGCTACTGAACTCTGATAAAGGTGAACAAGAGCCCCCTCTCTGCCAGATTATCTACAGGAACCGAACAGGCCTGATACCTAAGAACTGGGAGAACCAAAGAATCATTTGGAACTACCACCAAACCACACCCAACAGCAATAAAATGTGCTGGGCACATCATCCCACAGTTCAGTGCACGAACAAAAAGGACTTCTCGGGGTGAAATGAAAGGCTATAGATGAAGGAAAATTAAAAGTATGACTACACTAGAATATGGGGGAAGCGAAGAATAACAACTGGATTATAAATTCAGCTGTCACCTCTCTACAAATGAATCTACCAGCCCTGTTTACAAAACATTTGAAGATCGGCCTTTCAAATGGCCAGCCCTATCTTCCCCTCATCTTCAGACTCAGAAATCCAGCCCCTTCCTGAATGTATCTACCTGGATGTCCTACTAGGCACCTCACATTCAACAAATCTAAAAGTGACCTCACCCCTAGTCTCTAATCCCAGCTCTTGGCTGCCAGCCAGCTAGTCAGGCCTGTGTCACACCCAAGAGCAAACACGCATTCCCTTGTGCTTGTGGTGCCATCACTCAGGCCACTTCTGGGGTGAAGCCATTCCCTTACTCATCTTGCTTCCTTGGGTAACAAATGTGCCAGCCCTTCCCTACCCAGGAGAGAAGGCACATGGGAATGACATGTGAAGTCTGTGTTCACCTAATAATCTGTTCCACTAAGAGTCTCCCCATCCAACCCCTCCAATGCATTGAAACCTGCCAGTTGGACCTCTTAGGAGTAACCCTGCCTTCTGCCTTTATCATTTCTGACTCCAGCTTGTTGTCTTCTGGATCTTTTTCCTCATTGATGCCAGGGATCTTTCAAAATGCAAATATAACATGTCACTCCCCCTGACCCCTCCCTATGGTGTCCCAGACAAACCAAATCCTAAGCATGGAGTCAGTCCACCATGAACAATGCTGCTTAAAATAACTAAGGCTGGGAAGCTGGGATGGCTCAGTGGGTTAAGTGCTCACTTTGCAGCTCCAGGGACCAAGGATCGAATCCCAGCCCCAGCCCATGTGGACCCATATGCTGAACTGGGGAGTGACCCCAGGTCAGTTCTTGTTGGGGTGAGACCCCTTGCCCAGTTACTGCCCTGTGCAGCCCTGCGCCCACCTGTGGAATGAAACTATGTGGAAAAACCAATGCTGTGCAACTATGGAGACTGTTCTGGGCTCTCTCCCTTCTCTCTGTCTCTGTCTTGGTATCTCTGTCAAAAACAATAAAAATAAATCTTAAAAAAAAAAAAAGAAGAAAAGAAAATAACTATGGCAGGTGGTGGGGGTACAGAATTTCTTATAAGGATATAACCTTATAAAGTTACAAGGTTATGGGTACATAACCTGTAAGTCCCTAAGCATCATGATTCTAGGAATCTCTGACAGAATCGCCTAGTCTGCTAGGTAAATGTGAAAGTGAGGGCAGACAACCCCAGCACTCATGGTTCCACCATGCCAAATTATCAGAATACCCACTGTACATCCTTAATGAAACTGACTTCATTTATCTCATAATTAAGTTCGCCATAAGCTCAACATGACAAAGGAGGCCCTCACATGACCAAAAATATAATTGCATTAATCTCAGTTTATAACATTTAGTCATTTCAGATATTGAAATAATCTAAGTTACCTTCACATTCATTTTCAATCCATTAATAACTCCTGATTAGAGATGAAACACAACAAAAAGCTCACTTCAATTATCTGAAAATCAAGCATTCTATTCTTGGCAAATCAGATCTACTTTAAAAGAAGTCTAAAAATAAATTTGCTTAAATCAGAGTGACTGAAACTAGAACCAAGGTATTTGCATTTTTTTCCACACTGTCATGAGCTCTACTTCTACAACCTTATATAATGTGAATCTCTGAGAAGCACGCTGCCAGAACAGAGAAGTATGTGCTCATGTGGACAGTGCTGGACTGGGTGCTCTGGCCTGGCTTCCCCCACCCCTCTACCATGGTTTCTCCCCAGACAGCTCAGTGGAAGGCTTAGTGAAAAGCCCATTCACTGTGTGGGCAGGAACAAAACATGTGACCGTATCCTTGTTATTCCTGTCCCTCACAGTTCATGGAATTTAAATGCCAAGCTCATAGCAGCAGCCACCGAGTCCTCAGTCATAAAAAGGATTAAAAAACTTCTTCACTGTGATTATGAAAGCTGCCAAAATATATCTTGAAAGAAAAAACGAAAACTGCCTTTATGTTCAATCTACAAGTTTACTCTTAAATATAGCAAGCGTTAACTTTAAGTCTAAAATGTGGTATCACACACATTTACTCTTAGCTCTGTAACCTACTTTTTCATAAATTATATTTGAGAAGAAAAAAGGTTTTTTTGAAAAAAGAGGGTGGAGTTGAGAAGGCACAGCCCAGACTCTAATGGAGCAGAACTAAATACATAGCCAAACAGGAATCACAGCACTGTGTGTACTGATCAACCATTTCCTTTCCCCCTTTTAGGTTTTGACTCAACATTTTGGGAAGAAACTCATAGTAAGTATAGTAATGTGACTCAGTCTGAATAAATTATATTCTTAAATGGCAACATTAAAACATATATCAATTTTAAAATCATGAATTTGACATAATTAAAAGTCAGTGTCTAACATCACCTTTCCCTAAAATTTATAGAAATAATAGTTAATTTTGAGAATTATGAACAAATATGTCCAACATTTTTATCTGATGATATTGTATACAGTATGCATTTACAAATAGAAAAAGGCATATATTTACCAGTAGGCAGTATGGACTTAAAAGAAAAAGTTAAGTAACAAAAAGTAAAAGAATATTATTGGTATGAACATAGTTTTCATCTAAAATACAGACTAGTCATCGGACTATTAATATACCTTCAACTAGATAATTCTTCATCGATTCGCAGTATAAGTTTAGAGGAACTAAGTGACTACTACTGGACCTGAGTGGCACAGAACATGTGCTGAACATGTAGGCATCTTCTTTTCCATTTATATCTGACTGTGGATAACTGGAACACATTTACTATTTCAAGGGAGCACAGAGCAACGACTGAGTCACACACGATTTCCTCCACCTTAGTTGCTTGAAGGAATACCAGAAAGGACAATCACAGGGTGGAGGCCAACCGACTACTGGCCTGAAGTTATACTGTATGGAGTACTGTAAAACTGTATGGAGGAAAACACATAAAGTGTCTCAATATTTCTGGAAGTTATACAAGGACAAGAACTTGATCTGATCCCCAGTTACCTGTGTGCCACAAGGGCCTGCCTGCCACACAACAGGCCTTAAAAGTCTGGTCAATAAATACTCTGAACAAACAAATGAAAGGGTGATTGCAGTGGGAAAAAAAAGAATGTAAACAAGTACTGTGACCGCAAGAAAAGAAAACTCTAGTAAAAGCTTGACCTGTCACAGGTGGTATCTGCTGTGTCTGATTTTATTGCTATACAATATGTATTACAGAAATTCCTGTAATAAATCGTTTTGTTGAACCTGAATGCTTGGTCCTCAACGTGCCCCTCCTTTCCTGCTACACTGAAAGGACTGTCTTTAGATGAAGAGGCGTGCTTCTGTGTGGAGCGTCCGCCTGAGTGGCCTGGAGCCCCGGCTCAGCAAGCCCTCCCGGTTGGGCCTGGCACCCACGCGGAGCTGTTTCCATGTTCGGAGCCTGCAGGAGCAAATTCCCGGCAGCTTTTATTTAACCAAGGTTTAGTAACACAGAGTCACAAATAAGATAACCTTTAAAAAAAAAAAACAAGGGACATTTCTGTTTACAAAATTTTTCATTTTGCCAAACAAGAAGCTACAATACCAGACTATGTGGGTTCAGTGCTGGACTCTTGGCAACACTAGTTGTGGGGATTGAGTGTCCTACCTAACAAGGGGAATGTGCCAGCAGCAAGACACACCAGACTCTCAGTGTTAAGAGTCCTTCCAAGCTTCCGGATTTCTGGTAAAAAGTGGGAAAGGGAAAGAGATGATGCAGAAAGGAGAAAGTTGGTATCAATCACTTATTTTGGGAAGGTTGGCAATAAAAGAAAAGTGAAACAAGAAGGTAGCTAGAGACAGCAACATTAAACATCTTTTTTAAGGGGATGACTTAACAAGGTTTGAGGGAAGAATAAGTGGAAGCCAACAAACCTGAATGATTGACATATAAATTCTTTTTTTTTTTAATATATTTTTATTTATTTTTACTTTTGACAGAGAGAGAGAGATACAGAGACAGAGACAGAGAGAGAATTGAACTGGGGGAGCCCCCAGTTCAGCACATGGTTCTGCACGGGCTGGGGCCGGGGCCGGGACTCGATCCCCGGTCCCCCAAAGTGAGCACTCAACCCACTGAGCCATCCCGGCTTCCCCTGAATTCTTAATATGTAAGAAATACTTTAAAAATAAAATACCGGGGAAACTGGGATGGCTCAGTGGGTTGGGCACTCACTTTGCAGCGCCGAGGACCGAGGATTGAATCCTGGCCCCGGCCCGTGCGGAACCATATGCTGAACTGGGAGCTCCCCCAGTTCAGTTCTCCCTCTGTCTCTGTCTCTCTCTGTCAAAAATAAATAAAATTGGGAAAGCCGGGACGGCTCAGCGGGTTGAGCGCTCGCTTTGAGGCCCCAAGGACCGAGGATCGAATCCCGGCTCTGGCCCAGGCGGACCCACATGCTGAACTGGGGAGTTCCCACAGTTCGGTTCTCTAGCTGTCTCTGTCTCTCTCTCTATCTGTCAAAAGTAAAATAAAAATAAATATGCACTGAAGATAAAATAATTACTCTCTATAAATATAAAAAGATATAAAAAAATAAATAAATAAAATTAAATTAAAATAAATAAATAAATAAAATACCCTGGATATTTTAAAATAAAGTCTTTTCAGCAAGGTAGAGAGCAAATGCAAGCCTAGAATCATCAGAGATCTAGTCCTTCAACATCCAAAATTATAACTTAATATTGTGTCACAGAGAGCAGGGAGATTCTAGGCTTAGGTGACAATCCTGTCAGAATTGATAAACTAATTCAGGAAGCAAACTGAATGTTTATTACCCACTTCATTTTTGATGAGCAATTAAACTAACTTAGTCTATCTGCTGTTTGCTAGTACTGTCAAGTTAAACAAAAGACAGACTTTGCAATGAAGAAAAAAAATTTTCCCAAGTAGGGTTTTAATGTAATATTATTAATTTAGCTAAAACAACAATGTAAATTTATTTAAGTGTATCAATTATATATCACACAGAAATAATTTATCAATTATACATCCATATACAGATTACAAGTGATTGTTTTCTTTATATATGAATGTAAAATACAGCATTAAAAGATTAAAAATTTTCTACAAGCTATTATATCAAATGAGGTAAATTAATATTAATTATTCATCTATCTTCCTTTTTCATTGATTAGTAGATAAGGCTAAAATATAACCTTTTTGATACTAACAAATATGAAAGCAGGTATATTATCAATAATGAATGAAACTGACAACTAGTTATTCCTTATGGTATCACCAATTAACTGTAGGCATTTCCATTTAAGCTTAATTAACAATGCTACACTTGAAAATTTAAAAAGCTCTTTAAATATATTAATACAGGACCCCAAAACACAAAGATGTGAAGGCATTAAGAGGCAGTTTTAGGTCAGGATTACTGAGTAAACCATCTGAAACATTTTAAGAAAAAAATATTTCAAAAGAACTAAGGTTTTTTACTGTCTTGTTTTAAAGTAAGTTTGTCCAACCTGTGGCCCAGGACGGCTTCGAATGTGGCCTGACACAAATTTGTAAGCTTTCTTAAAACATGAAATTTTTTTGACATTTTTTTTTTTTAAAGCCCATCAGCTATCATGAATGTTAGTGTATATTATGTGTGGCCTAAGATAATCTTCTTTCAATGTGGCCCAGAGAAGCCAAAAGGTTCGACACCCTTGTTTTAAAGCAACCACTTCTAATTGAACATGTTCAAAAACACAAAATAAAACAGGGCTACAGCTCCCAACTTTCAGTCAGATAGCCATTTATCCCTTTGATCTAAAACCACACGCCCCATGTAGATGTTGGTTGGTATGATGATGCAAATACAAGGGAGACTACACAAAATCTAGTGTCCATTTTATTATATCTCTTACTCCACCCTGACTACTGAAACACAGAACAAGAACCCAAAGAACAACTCCATGCTTTTGCAGTTCTAATGTCATTCTACCTTCTTCTACCTCAGAGGAGGAGACGGCAGACCCAGCACACAGCTGCAGGACCCTCAAAGGCAGCAAGAGCTTGTAGGAGGTGTGCAGACCTTCCCTTGTGTCAAGTGCTGTGCCAACTGCCCTACAGAGGTGGCCTCATTAGTCCTCACAACCCTCATCATACAGAGGAGACAGCAGAGGCTTTGAGATCATTTCCCAAGGTTCTGAACTCATTTCTGATCCTGAGCTGTGCCCTTACCTACTCTGCACCCTCGTTCACACATGTGGAAAGGAATCCCGTAGAAGAGGAATTAGATTTTCTCTACTGGAAACCCAAGGACAGAATGATGCCCGTATATGATGCTCTGTGGAGAAAGGAACATCTACTCAAACCAGCCATGACACATTAATTATTAGTGCTGTTTTAAAATGGAACAGGTTACCTCTGGGGGCTGGAGAGTATCAGAGGCATGACTGCACTGGGTGAGGCCTGGCCTGGTCAGTAGAAGCCATTTCCTCCCAGTGTTTGGGTCAGGTAAGAAGTAAAACCAAAGTGGTAGGGCTGACTCCCCAAGGCACCTCATGAACTCCACACCCCCGACCTGTCACAGCTCAATGACACAAGGGGTGACCTAATTCCAAGTCAAACAAAGCGCTCAATGGCTACCTGGCTCGATGCACCTGAAATTCTGAAACACTAAAAAATGCTTTAGGAAAGGAACCAAGCAGACATACAAAGATGATCACCTATTAAAAACGGCAGGGAACCCCACTGCCTGCCATACAACCACTCACACTGGAGTCCTGCTACATGGTGGGGAGGGCCCCCCTGGGCCCATTTCTACCCTGCCTCCCTGTATCCATCTGTAAGATGGACATGAAAATAAACAGACCCTTATTCTTGAAGAACCTGGTGAGAATCAAATGAGAACATGGAAGAGAAGCCCCTGACACGCCGTGATCCTCAGTAATTGTTGGATTTGAACAGGGCACGGAGTGTTAAATATCAATGTCGTTGGGCAAGTGAAACAGGGCCCATCTTGTTCACAGGGATACAGACCTACACAGTCACACAATGAACTCCAGACTCACATTTCCAGTTGCTGCATCAATGTCTTCACTTGGTCTAACAGGCATCCCAACCTTAATGTATCTGAAAGCAAACCCTGACTCCCTATCACCACAGCCTTTCTTCACACCTGACATCAAGGCACAGCAAGCCTCACTGTCTCTTCCATCCTAGGTCAACCACCATTCCTTCTCACTTGAACTGGAAAACAGCCTCCCAATTCGTCTCCAGGTTTCCACATTTCTAGTCTATTCTTCATGCAGAAGCCAGGAGGAAGCTTTTAAATGAAGTCAAATCATGTCACTCCTGAGTTAAAAACCATCAAAAGAAAAGTGAAATGTAGGTAGCTATCCAAAATGATGAGTAAGGGGATGCTGGGATAGCTCAGCAGGCTGAGCACTTGCCTAGCAACCATGAGGTCTGGGGATGGAATCCCAGTCCTGGCCCGTGCAAACCCATATGCTGAAATGGGGCAAAAATGGTAACCACCAGGATGGCGGCAAAGGCTTCTGCTTCCTATGCAGGAGGCCCCCAGTTCAGTTCCAGCCCTGTGAGACCCCACATCCACCTGTGTGAAATGAAACCATGTCACAACTAATGATGTACAACTATGGAGACTGTTCTGGGGCCTCCCCTCCTCCCTCCCTCTCTCATTTTCTTTCAAATAAAAGAAATCTTAAAGAAATAGATTAGTAAATGAATTACTTATTCAAAGAAATATGTGGGAAATTTTAAATGAAAAAAAAAAAAAAAAAAAAAAAAAAAAAAAAAAAAAAAAAAAAAAAAAAAAAAAAAAAAGCGCTGTTTCATAAGCACTCGCTCTGCAGCCCTGGGGACTGAGGACTGAATCCTGGTCATGGCCCATGAGGACCCATATGCTGAAATGGAGTTGCTTCCCATGCAGGAGGTTCCCAGTACGGTTTTTGCCCTCTGGTTCAGCCCCTGGCTTGAGAGCGTGTGCTTCCATGTGGAAGGCCCCCTGCCCAGTTCCCACCCCGCACGGCCCTGCCCACCTGTGTGGAACAAAACCATGTCAAAAACTGATGATGCACAACTATGGAGACTACTCTGGGCCCTCCCCCTTCTCTCTGTCTGTAAAAAACAATAAAATAGGGGGAAGCCGGGATGGCTCAGTGGGTTAGGTGCTCACTTTGCAGCCTCGGGGACCGAGGATTGAATCCCGGCCCTAGCCTGTGTGGACCCATATGCTGAACTGGGGAGTGCCCCCAGTTCAGTTCTCACCGGGGCGAGACCCCGGCCCAGTTCCTGCCTGGTGCAGCCCTGCCCAGTGCAGCCCCGCCCACCTGTGGAATGAAACTACAGTATGTGGAAAAACCAATGATGTGCAACTATGGAGACTGTTCTGGGCCCTCCCCCTTCTCTCTGTCTCTCTCTCTCTGTCAAAAACAATAAATAAATCTTAAAAAAAAAAAAACAACACAAAAAAACCCCCCAATAAAATAAATCTTAAAAAAGTAAAAAGAAAAGTTGTTTCCAAAAGAGTTTACATAGCCACAGGTTTTAATTATGTAAAAACAGGTATTTTAAAATAATAAAGATAGAAACTGTGTTTATGAAGTTCATTTTTTAGTAAAGGTATTAATTTAAAAAATAAAACTGGAAGTATATTTTACTACTCATAAAATGAAAAGTATAGTTCTAAACTTCTTAAGAGGACTCATAAGTTATTTTAAAATATTAATATGAAATGGGAAGCTGGGCAGGAATGAGTAGACAATAAAAGTGAGATAAGATTAAAATATTTAATCATATATATGCAGAGAAAAGAGAAACCTTACTTAGTATGTCACAAATTTCTGTTGTTACAACAATGGAAGCTGCTGATTATCAGCCCCGGATCCGAGTTATAAACCTGAGTCACATATAGTACATCAGCTCCACTGCACACTGGGAGTGATAGGAACAGGCTTATTTTGGACTCTGTGAGCCCAGTTCTTAGTTATGAAGAGTTTGCCATTTAATTTGCTTCTTCAGTCACCTCATAATTTTTATTTTATCTGTGAACCTATGCTCCTAAAACATTGGCAGTTCCAATAATACAAATTCTTATTTCAATTTGAAATGAGACCTACAAACACAATATATAGCCCACTACTCAAATTAACAAGGCTCCAATTTTAATTTGTGCCCATTATGTCCTATAATCCTTTTCATGAGTCCTAAATCTCAGGTAAACTGTAATATCCCGTCCTATGTGTTCCCTCCACCAGAAACCCTCACCCTCCATTTCTACCTCCAAAGCTGACCATCAGGAGATTACAGCATCCCGATAGTATCCCTCCGTCTCCTCTGCCCGTGTGTAGGTGTGGTCATCTTGTCCAGTGAAGCCCTGCAGCCTGTGCACCTTTTACTCTTGCACTGGGTCCTCTTTTAAAGCTATGTATGTATTCATTTTCATAATCTTCCTGACTATGTTGTAGGTATCTTGAAGGTGGAGACCAAGTTTATTAACATTGCACGATGGCCATGTTCTCAAGAGAGGCTAGAGAAACCTGATTCAGAGTTAGAATGGAAGAAGCCACTACCCGTATCTGATATTCTTATGTAGTTATCAACAACTAGTTCTAGGCTCCTCCTACAATATACTTACTTCTCACATCCTTGCCTCAGCAAAAGTTTATTGAGTGGAGCAGAGATGGCACATGTGTTGTAACTGTTGCCAGTCCCCAGAACTTGCCCACATAGACATTGCTGAAGGATCAGACCTCCCAGCTCAGAGGACTGTTGTGTGAATTAAAGGAACCTCCTGAATTCTGAATTACTTCCAGTAATGCTAACACCACCATTGTGTTATTCATTCTGGGCTGGGGCCAACTAAAACTCTTCCTGGGGTTAGGGTGAGGCTGTGAGGTGGCACATGTGGGACATGCTGTATGTATGTAAAGCACAGAGCAAACTGTCCAAAAGATTTCTGACTGACCCAGATCCTAACTTAGGTTTTCGGGTTTCTCCTCTGGTGAAAAGTAGAGGAGAATAAGGCCATGATTAGATGCTAATAACATTGCTGCTGGGATGCCTGCATTTTCTAAGGCACTACATACGTGTGCAAACAACCTTTTGAATTGTTTCAATGCCTATTATATTTAGTATGAATTAACCAGGATACCCCACATCAGGAATTTCTCAGAAGTGGCATATTTACGTTTCTTTTTTTTTGTTTTTGTAATAGGACACACATAACATAAATTTATCAATAGTGACATTTAGTAAAGGGTGTCCCAAAATTCATGCAAGATTTGAATTTTGCGTCATTTGTGCGGTAGTGTTGCCAACAAAAAAAGACAGCGTGACAGCTGACAGTTCAGGGTTATTGAAAATGGAGTGCTACATGAAAGAACAATGTGTTTTCATTGTTTTTTTTTTTTTTTTTAATATATATTTATTTATTTTTGACACAGAGAGAGAGAGAGAGAGAGAGAGAGAGAGAGAGAACTGAACTAGGGGAGCTCCCAGTTCAGCATATGGTTCCGCACAGGCCGGGTCCGGGATTCGATCCTCGGTCCCCGGCGCTGCAAAGTGAGCGCTTAACCCACTGAGCCATCCCGGCTTCCCCCGTTTTCATTGTTGAGCAATGAAAATTATAATTTTTAATTATAAACCTGTGTTTTCTATCAAAATTACTTCTTGTGTGAATTTTGGGACACCCTTTACATCCACAATGTTGTATAGCCATCACCACTATCCCATTCAAAATATTTTTACCACCCAAAAAGGAAAGCTTATACCACTAAGCAGTCACTCTGCCCCTTAGCCCCTGGCAGGCAAACTCCAATCTGCTTTCTGTCACTTACGGTTTGCTGACTTTGGAAAGTTCATATAAATGAAATGATATCATATGTGGCCTTTTTTATCTGGATGCTGTCACTCGGCATGTTTTCATAGCTCTTTCATGTTGTAGCGTGTGTCAGTACTTCACCTTTTTTTATGACTGGCTAATATTCCCATGTTTGAATAGACTGTATTTTTTTGTTTATCCATTCATCAGCTGCTGGACATAATAGTGCTAGGATTTGTGTGAGGCTCATGTTTCATGTCTCTTGAGTGGCATCTAAGAAATGGAATTGCTGGGTCACATGTGTAAATTTTTGTCAACAAATTGGAACTGCTGGGTTACATGTGTAAATTTTGAGGAACTGGCAGATTCTCGCACACCAGTTGCTACACTTTATGGTCACACCAGCAGTGTGAGGGTTCCAATTTCTCTGTATTTTTGTCAACACTTGTTACTGTCTTTTTAATGTCAGCTGCTTTGTCATGGATGCAATGGTGTCTCACTGTGGTGCTGATTTGCATTTCCCTAATGGCTGATGATGCTGATCATCCTTTCATGTGCTTGTTGGCACATTTTAATGATTTTGTTAAGTCATCCTGAACAGGAGAGAAAACCTTAGGATGTGCATGTACTTCCCAAACTTTCAGAATCCCACTTGCACTAACAAGGAATCTACCTCATCCCAACCAAGGCTGTCACTCCCCATTGTGGTATCTTGTGTGTCAAGCCAGGCCTCACTCACGCTCTGATTCTGTCTACATGGTCTTTGGCGTGTCCCTCTCGCCTTTACTTAGTCATCCTCCTTCCTCCACCTGTCACAGGAGCCATCCCCCTTAATGGTTTCCGATGCATCTGACCAGACCCACTCTCTCTTGGCATACTTTAAAGCCCCTCTCCCACCTCTCTTTGTGTGTTAGAACTTAGTGGTTTTGTTTCAGACACATAATTTAAGGCCTAGCACAGTGCCACAAACAGAGTTAGACACTGCAGAGGACAGATCAGCTCTTGTGAACAATGATGGTGGCAGGGGTACAGCAGAGCCCCTGGGTCCCCTAAGCCACCACCCCTCACTTCAACCTGCACAGCTGCTATGGCCCCTGGCCAGCTGCTCTTTGCTACAGCTGAGAGCATGAGGACAGTGACTCCTATAATCTCTCCATCTTGAGTTGATAGGACACACAACATCCTTCAAAGAGAAAAAGACCAATTTGAGTAACTGTAAAAATTGGTTTAAACAAGATAATTTGCTCATCACACACTTCAAAATTTAAAGATTTAAGAGAACGAGCAAGTACAATAAAGTATAATGAAAACTGGGCAATGATGTATTGGGCATACATTCAGGATGAGCCCATCATGCAATCAGGAAGCATTAAATGTTACACTGACAAATCTTGATTTGACAACTTGGTTTTTTTATGTCTGTGGTTTATTTTTTTCCTAATTATAGTAAGTCATTTGCACATTTAGTTACTTTATTTTTATTAAAAAAAATTTTTTTTTAAATTCTTTTTCTTTATTGTTTTTGACAGAGAGAAAGAGAGAGAGAGAGAGATACAGAGACAGAGAGAGAACTGAACTGGGGGAGCTCCCAGTTCAGCACATGGTTCCGCACGGGCCGGGGCCGGGATTCGATCCTCAGTCCCTGGGGCTGCAAAGTGAGCGCTTAACCCACTGAGCCATCCCGGCTTCCCCTCATTTAGTTACTTTAAAGCTGAGAGAAGGAATGCTTTTCTTATAACAACTCCTGATTATATCTGAAAAAACTAAATACACTTATCCATGTTGAATCAGTTTCAGACTGTATGCTGGCTTGCTGTTTAACACAACCCTTTATCTGCTGAGCTACTCATACAATGGGCAGGAAAATCTTCACTGCCACAAAATAAAGCACATCTTACTGACATATAGAAAATTAAATTGGCATGACAGGCCCCATAGCTGGCGTACTGTCTGGATCCAATTTACTAGCCATTAACTGGCCAGGTAACCTCAGCAAGTTACTTACTCTCTTTGAACCCGTTTTTTTCATCTGTAAAATGGAAATAGTAGTACATACACCAGAGGGCTATGATGATGAGTACAAGAGTTAAACTATCTGTAAAGTGCTTAAACAGTGTGTGGCACACAGCAGGTGTTATTGTTCAGCAAATAAAATAAATTCCCTATTGATTGTTTCCTATTTTCAAGGGAAGGATTTTAATCTCTTTAAAGTGAGTCAGGGAAGCCGGGATGGCTCAGTGGGTTAAGCGCTCACTTTGCAGCGCCGGGGACCAGGGATCGAATCCCGGCCCTGGCCCGTGCAGAACCATATGCTGAACTGGGAACTCCCCCAGTTCAGTTCTCTCTCTGTCTCTGTATCTCTCTCTGTCAAAAGTAAAAATAAACAAAAAAAATATATATATTAAAAAAAAGTGAGTCAAACTTGCAACTAAAAGTTAAGTGGTTTTGGTCAATAATAATTGCTTTGGCTCAACTGAGCTCTCTCCTCTGCTCTGGTATGTGAATTCTTTTACTTTATCTAGACCTCAGGAATATATTTCTAATATTTTTGTGAATTCATAACATTTCTTTTAAAATATTTCAGATTTTTTTCCCTGTTCTTAGACTCTGAGTGTCAACAAGGCAAAACTGTAATAAATATTAAAAAAAACCTGCATGACCTATAAACATTCTATCAATAACAAAAGAAAAAAAACTATGATTTTCTAGATTCCCTGGTGGCAAGGGTATAAAAACCTTCTGTTTTGTGCCCAATTTAAGAAACTGGCCCAAACAATTTAATAACTGATTAAAAATAATGTAATAGCTGAGTAAGCTGGAACAAAATAACACAGACTAAATTTATGTAATGGTGAGTTGTAAGGACCTCAAACCAAGTTTGTAAACTCCCCCAAGAAAGTCTCCTGTTATTCTTTGAGAAATGAGAACAAGCTTTATTTTTCTATGCTTTAAAGATGTTAAAACAGGTCCAAAGTTTCTTTTAAATACTTTGCCAAAACATTTCCCCTGACCATTTCTGTTTTTCCTTTCTACCTTTTAAATATTTTCTAAGTTTTTAAAAATAAGTGTTGTTTGATTTAGGGACAAAACTGCAAGTTTTACACAAATTCCGGTTTCCTTTTTAAAATGAGTACTGTTTCTTGAGTTGAACTGTGTACATGTGATAAGATTTATGTGTGTGACTACCGGCACACACCTGACCTGAGTCACATGAACGATTACTCATATGACTTGTTATTTAACAGTTAAACATAGTAGATTATAATATTTTACCTGCTGAGTCCTGACTACAGGCCCTGGTTTTCGGCTTTTCGTTCCTGTTAATTCCTCCCAACAAGACTTGAGCTTCTTACACAGCAGTGGTTGTACACTCAGATAGCAATGTGGTGAGAGACTGCTTTTTCTTTGGAGAAAAGGGTATCAAACCTCTCACAAGATCACTCAGTCCTCATATTTAAGAACCTATGACACTAAAGGTCTTCTATCTTCAGGCTAAGGGCCTGTGAAGGGCCAGGTCTTAAACCATTTAGGCCTTAAGGGCCAAACTTCTCTGTTGCAACCACTCAACTCAGCCATTGTAGCCTGAGAACAGCTGTGATCAATACGAGAACACATGGGCATGGCTGTGTTCCAATAAAACTTTATTTACAAAAATGGCCAGTCCTCTGGCTCTAGTTTGCTCACCCCTGCAGGTAAGGGACAATTGATAAAAGATGATGCTTCAGCAAAATGAAAAGAGACTTCAAAATATGTCAATTCTTACTGTAATATTCAAGTGGTTGAGACCATTCAGCATCAAAGTGACTAGAATTTGTTATTTCTCCTGAGTCACTAATATTTTGCTATCACTGTCAATTAGAGTTGAAAAAAGCAATGTTGGGGAAGCCGGGATGGCTCAGTGGGTTAAGCGCTCACTTTGCAGCCCCGGGGACTGAGGATCGAATCCCGGCCCTGGCCAGTGAAGACCCATATGCTGAACTGGGGAGTGCCCCCAGTTCGGTTCTCACCGGGGTGAGATCCAGGACCAGTTACTGCCCTGTGCAGCCCCATACCCACCTGTGGAATGAAACTATGTGGAAAAACCAATGATGTGCAACTATGGAGACTGTTCTGGGCCCTCCCCCTTCTCTCTATCTCTGTCTCTGTATCTCTCTCTCTCTCGTCAAAAGCAATAAAAATAAATCTTAACATTAACAACAAAAAAAGCAAAAAGCAATGACATTTTCTTAATATTCTCTAAAGAGAACAGACTATTCATAAAGAACCTTTTATTTTCAAGAGAAAACAATCAGGAAACAACTTATGGGGGGCGGGGAGGGTATGTATCTGTTAAGAATTATGGGAAATTTAAATCTGCCAATTATTTCTTTTAATTTTTAGGTAATTAGAATAACTTACAAATTTTGGAAGTTAGTTTTAAAGTTACCATGTGAGCCAGCAATTCTACTCCTAAATATATAACTAAGAGAAAGAAAAGCCTGACATATGCTATAGCCTGAATGAATCTTGAAACCATTATACCAAGTGAGAGAAGCCAGTCACCAATCACTGACCAAGTCACTGACTACACAATAAAATCCTGAAAAATGAGGAAAAATACAATCTACCATAGGTTTTTCTCTTTTTTCTATGAACTATTACTCTTCCATACAGGGAATTTAAACAGATAGAGGGTAGTATTATATTTTAGTCTGAACTTTAACAACAAAATAAAAGTACTAAACAAATCAAAAGAAGTTAATATTAGGCCTCCAAAAACAACTCTTACTAGGACACCACTTTATGGGGTTGCTATAAATGAGGAGAAATGAATAACTGTATGAGATAGTGAATATAAGCAAAAGGACAACTTGAAACAAAAATAAAACACAACAATAGTTATTTCCATTCCCTCTGAATAAAATATATACACACATCAAAGAAATGTCACCATTGCAACATAACAAGTATTTTCCTTGTTAAAGTTGAAGCTTTAAGCTCATGTTTATAGTAACATGGTTGCTGTGG
Source organism: Craseonycteris thonglongyai (assembly GCA_004027555.1). Lineage (NCBI taxonomy): Eukaryota > Metazoa > Chordata > Mammalia > Chiroptera > Craseonycteridae > Craseonycteris > Craseonycteris thonglongyai. Next base: position 52,195 of record PVKE010005638.1, read on the forward strand.
AAATAGCTGATTCAACATTATGAACTCACAGCTGAATAAAATAAGGTCTGGGACAGAAGTCTTACATGAACAGTGGCAAGAGCATAAAAGTAAATGGCAAAATGAATGACACCGAGTCAGACCACAATATCCCCGCCCCTCCCCACATGCCGGACACAAACAGGATGTTTCTTTTTCATTTAGTCCTATTTTTTTGAACCCTATAGTCATCTCAATTAATCATCAAATGTCCTAAGTTTTACTCTCCTCTCCTGTTTACATAGTGCAGTGTATGTTTTAGTAAACTGATCCTGCTTAGGACAGAGTTACTCTAGTCAGAGCTCACCAGAACATGCAGAAGTTATGGGGCCAACAACAGAACACAGTCAGGGTTTTGAAAAATTTCTGCACGTAATTGATTCTATTAAGTACAGTAGTGTTGTTGACTTACTCATTGTGTAGCCTCACTTCAGCCTTAGGTTTCACCCACAGGTTTTAAGACTAGCAATAAACTCTCCAAGTGCAAAATTTGCCAGAGACTGTTAATGAGCATGCAGCTCTTCACACCCAGCAGCCAGGTCCCAACCCCAGCACTGCTGTCACCTCATACTGGTTCCTCCACTTTTATGGGGCAGTTAAGCGTTTTCCAGGCAATGCTAGAAACCCTTTATAGAGATGTTGTATGTAGAAATGGTGTGAAGTATCTGAACCTTAAATGCATGCTCCTATGCCCCTCTTCTGCTTCCCTTTCCACTTTTTAATTGGAGACAGACCCACTTATCTTTAAACATGCACATGCTTTACCGATCTTTTTCTCTTGTTTTCTAAATCTCCCAATTCTGAAGTCAGAAATTTTACCCTTTGTAAAATAAAACATATCCAACAAGCTTTTAAAATGATGGTTATGTGTGAGACTATTAGAAATAATATCGACCTTTTCCCCTTAGGAGATAGTACAGGGACCTGGCTCTGGAACTAGAAACCCAGATTCCCTCTGCAGCTGGCAGTGCTGAAGGTGGGGCTGCCCTGTGTGTGCACAGGAGACCAATTCATACCAGCAAAACTGGAAAAATCATAACTGAGAGCAACCGTGGAAGCAGTGAGAGCCAACAGCCCAACGTAAAGGACTGGCTTTCTGCTAGGTGAGTCACAGGAAATACTTCTGCCAGAGTCGGGAGGCTGGCACGCCCATCTCCTTCAGTCAGGAATGTAGGTCAGAGCTCCCTGGACTGTGCTTCAGAGATCTGAGGGCAGGGTTGAGCCCAAGCCTCAGAGGCAGAAGCTCGGTTCCTGGGGAGCCGGGAGGCTGGGCACTGGCCTTGGCCTGCCCTCTAACTACACCTTCACTTTTGACAGGGCACAGTGAACTCGATCATCCCAGAAGTGAACAAACTGGGTACTGGGTTAACAAACCGGAATGCTGGGCTAGCTCTCCTTTCTGTTCTGGATTTGGGCCATGTCATGTGCTCTGTGGCACTCACAGGACAAAAGACCCCGAAACAACAGCTTAAGTGAGGTTGATATGTAAGGCCAGTCAGCTCACCCAGCTCTGTCGACACAAGGGACCCGGTAGCAATCTCACCAATCTTGGCCACTCCATCGTAGTAGGCTTTTCCCGCCATGATCATAGCTAGACAGGGAAGGTGACACACAAAATCATCAGACAAGGAAAGGAGGAGCCAACACACAGGTTTCCCCTTCGAACATCCCTGTCCCTTCTGGCTGCAGGAGGTCTGGGCTGCGGCAAGTGTGGTGAGAGCTGTGCTGGAGCAGGGGTCCCTCCATACACCTCCTGAGGGCACCACCCACTGGAGAGCTCCAGGGGAATCTCAGACTGGCCTTGGGGAAACTCCGGCAGCAGGCCCTAGAAGTCTCAAGGAGGGCTGCCTGCTTCTGAGGCCAGTGTCAGGGTGGATGTGTTTCTAACATCTAATTAGGGCTGGGGATACCCTAGCAAAAATCCTTTTCTGTGCTGGTCATTCTTACAACTATACAGGTCTGCAACATGATTACCGGTACATTATCATTCCCCCCAAAAAACAATAGAATTAACTGAAAAATAACTTAATGCTCTATTCCCCTCAATCTTTTTGGCAGAAGTAAGGAAAGCTTTTATTGCTATACAAGTTGGATTCTAATTATATTAAAAATAATGTTTCTCTTTTCAAACTGATTCTGAGGACTAAATTATAAGTTATAGAAATTTGCATTTTTATTTATTTTTTCTTTCCTTTAGTTTTCTTTCTATTTTTGGGGGGCAGGGGGGGTGGTTAGAGGAAAGTCAAGACAAGGCAGACCTGGGTTTAAATTCTATTTTAACTTATAAGAACATGACCTTCTTGGGCAAGTTAATTATTCTTTCTGAATCAAAGGACGATCATCTAGAAAAGGCCCTAACAGCGTGAGCACTGGACAAATGGAAGCTGCTTATACCAACCAGTTCCTTCTTTCACTTTACAACAAACTTTTCTGCCCCAATTTATAATGGGTATAGTTTTTAAAAGGTGGATTAAAAAAGGCATCTGACATAAATAAAGGTATGTGTTGGAGGGTTTCATAGGATAAATTAATGTTCAAGTTCAGCTAAAGATATTGCAGGACAAAAAGTAATATTTTCATGACAAATTATTCTATTTTAATATTTCTTAGAGTTAAAATTGTAAAAGTTAAGACTTTTACTATATATGTATACAAGTTTAAGAGATATAATGTTCAACTCCAGTTATTTCATAAGACTGAGGATAACCTTAAAAAAACAATAACAAGTAGCATTTGTAGAGTTCCCAAATCATTACCTAAGTTGTTCTAGCTAACAACATTAAGATATGGGTCAGTGATGTTATCACCTGTTTCATGAAGGGGAGTGGACTGTAGATATTCTGGGACATTCCCAAGTTCAATGGCAAGTCAGAAGAAGTGCACACAACTCTAATGTACTTCACTTAACTCAGTTCTAAATTATGTTGCTTTTTGACTTTTTGACCTCAGTTAAAACTGAAAAAGGGATGACTACACCTAAAAACAAGTTTGTAGCCAATAAACTGTCAAATTAATAGATGTAATATTTTAGCACAAAAATTTTAATTTGCAAGGTACTGATAAACTGAAAAGCAAATTAGTGGGAGAATGGTATACAGGATTACACAATATTTAAACCAAATCTTTGGTTTGAACCCACACATTCAATGGAAAATTTTCACTAACCGCTAACTTATGTTTAGAGCTATTTAACCTTCTCAGTCTAGGAAAATATCCTTGCTTTTATGATAAAGAGTTGAATGAACTTTAAAACTATATATTTATCTAGAATAAAGAATAAAATAGTATTTTCACAATTTTGACCCCCTTTGTGAATACATTTATGAAATTTTCTTCTACTTATTGTCTTAAGGAATGAAGCACATTGGTTCTATTTTATTTATATAATGGGGGGGCATTGGTTAATAACATTATATAAATAGCAGATATACATCTTTATATATGACATCTGTATATTCTATTGCGTGCTCACCACCAGAAGTCTACTCTCCTGTCACCATGCTTCTTTGTCCTCCCCTACCCCCTTCTCCTCTGATAGCCACCACTCTGTTGTAGCTATGAGTTGTTCATTTGCTGTTTTCTGTTTTATATCCCACGAGTGAAATCATATGGTTCTTGTCCTTTTCCTTCGGACTTATTTCACTTAGCATGCTACTTTCAAGATCCATCCATGTTGTTGCAAATGAAGTGTTTTGCATTTTTTACTGCTGTAGTTATTTCATTGTATACATGTACCACATCTTTATCCAATCATCTTCAAAAGACAGGTTGTTTACATGTCTTAGTGACTGTGAATAATGCTACAATAAGCATAACAATGTCTTAAGAGTAGTTTTCAGTACAAGTTCTTCACCTTTCTTTGCTAAGTACATTCCTAGTATTTTTTTTGTTGCAATTTTAAATGGAATTATTTTCATTTCTCTTTCTGATAATTTGTTCTAAGTATAGGAATACAACAGCTTTTTGTATATTGATTCTGTATCCTGCAACTTTATTGTACTTGTTTACTTTTCTAGTGGTCTTTTGCTGGAATCTTTCGGGTTTTCAATATATAAGATCATGCATCTGCAAATAGTGACAGTTTTACTTCTTCATGCCCAATTTGGATGCCTTTTATTTCTTCTGCTTGACTGAGCTGACTAGGAATTCCAGTGCTACAAGTGTGCTGATGACAGTGGCAAAAGTGGGCACCCTTGTCTTGTTCTTGATCTTAGAGGAAAAGCTTTCAGTTTTTCACTACTGAGCGTATTAGCTGAGGATTTGTCATTTATGGCCTTTATTATGTTGAGATGCTTTCCGTCTATACCCATTTTATTAAGTGTTTTAATCATAAATGGATGTTGTATCTTAGTGTTTTTTTCTGCATCTGTTGTTACGATCATATGATTTTAACCTTTTATTTTGTTAATGTGTTGTATTACATTAATATGTGAATGTTATACTACCCTTGTATCCCTGGAAAGAATTCCACTTGATCCTGGTATAGTATCTATTTAATGTAGTGTTGTATTCAATTTGATAGTATTTTGTTTAGAATTTTTGCATCTATGTTCATCAGAAATGTTGGCCTATAATTTTTTTCTTTTGGCGTTGTCCTTGCCTGGTTTTGTATCAGGGTAATATTAGCCTTGTATAATGAGTTTAAGAAGTATTTCCTCTTCAGTTTTATGGAAAATTTTGAGAAAAATAGATAATAAATGTTCTTGAATGTTTGGTAGAATTTATCAGTGAAACCATCTGGTCCAGAACTTTTGTTTTTTAGGTTTTTGATTACCATTTCAATTTCCATTCCAGTGATTCGTCTGTTTAGGTTTTCCAAATCTTCATGGTCCAGTCTAGGAACGTTATGTATTTCTAAGACTTTGTCCATTTCTTCTAGGTTATCAAATGTGGCGGTGTGTAGCTTTTCATAATATTCTTGTATAATACTTAGTACCTCTGTGGTGTTCATTGTAACTTCTCTTTCATTTCTTATTTGAGCCTTTTCTCTTTTTTTCCTAAATGAGTTCATTTGCTTGCAGTATCATCTTCCACTCCTTCACTGTGAGCCTGTGCTTGTCTTTGGAGCTGAGGTGAGTCTTCTGCAGGCAACACATAGATGGGCCTTGTTCTTTAATCCATCCCACTACTCTCTACCTTTTGATCAGTCAGTTCAGTCCATTTACAGTTAAGAGTGATTACTGATAAAGGATGACTTACTACAGCCATTTTATCTTTTGATTTCTGGTTGCTCTGTATGTTTCTCCATTATTTCTTTTCCCTTGTAATTGTCTGTTATTTTAGTTAGGCGGCTTTCTATTATTTCCCCATTTCCTCTTTTTTATGTTTTGTGTTTCAGTCCTAAGTTTTGTTTTGTGGTTACCATTAGGTTTGTATAAAATATCTCATACATGTAATAGTCCTTTTTCTTCTGAGTGCCCCTATCTTCATTCACCTGTACCTGTTCAGTCCTTCTCCTCCTTCCCTGTTACAATTTTTGTCACAAATCTTCCCTTTTATGCTGTGTATTCATGACCAAATTGTAGTATAGTCATTTGTAATGCCCCTTTCCCTCTTTAACCTTTATAATTGTTTACTAACCTATTCTGAAGTAAATTTTCAGTTTCGTGCTTGTTAATCATCTTACTCAAAGTTTTGTATACTTCTTTTTGTTTCCAGTAGAAGAGTTCCTTTCAACATTTCTTTGAATGCAGATCTAATGGTGGCAAATTCTCTCAGCCTTTTTGTTTGTTTAGTTATTTTTTGGTCTGTAAAACTTTTATTTCTCCTTCATATATTATCCTTGGCTTATGGTCCCTCTAGATATTTTGACTATTTCCTTCCACTCTCTTCTACCATGTAATGTTTCTACTGAGAAATCTGATCATAATTTAATGGGGTTTA
>PVKE010005639.1:0-58059 GCA_004027555.1 Craseonycteris thonglongyai
CCCCACCCCCGACTTGGTGGTAAGTTCATTAAATTAACATTAATTTAAATGTTGGTATAAATGAAAACAAGGAAAAGAAAGCTGTAAAGGAATTTTATCAAACATTCCAAAACCCACTAGAAATTGCGTGTATATAGGTTTTTACTACCTGTGTCAGTATTCTCCATTATAAGGTTATAAAGTGCATTATTAGAATCCTTCACGTAGGATTAAGGATCAAATCCATTTCATCCCCAAGTCGTGTCTTTACACCAGCCAGGAAAATGAGCAATTACCAAGTCAATTTCAATGCAACGAACTATGTAGATAAAACTGCTAGCATCCTGCTTCAATGGAAAGTGGAAAGTAAAGGGAACCCACTTGAGAAATGACATTTAAGTGAACAAATAATTCTCTTCTAGGCAACAATCACTTTTTAGTTCTCTGAAAACTTTTAAATTAATGATTAGAATGTCAGATCCTAATTTTAAAAATGCAACGTTAACTACAAAAACACTTTTTTCTTTAAATAAAATCAGACTACAGAGATATACTAAACCTGGGATGGCTCAGCGGGTTATGCGGGGTTATGCACTTGCTTTGTAGCCCACAGGAACAAGGATCATACACCAGCCAGTGGGAACCCACATGCTGAACTGAGGTGAGCCTCCCTTGCCAGAGGACCCCAGCTCAGCCCCCTCACCCCCCACCCTACTAGGCCCCTGGCTCGAGGGGGCGTGCCTCCCATGCGGGTGCCCCCCAGCCCAGTTCCCAGCCTGCACAGCCCCTGCTCACCTGTGTGGAATGAAAACTTGTCTAAAACTGATGATCTACAACTATGGAGACTACTCTGGGCCCTCCCCCTTCTCTCTGTCTCCGTCAAAAACAATAAAATAAATCTTAAAAAGACAAAAAAAAACCATACTTTCTTTGTCCTTGTTTACATTTGCACTGTGTAATTGTTTACATTGTATAATATAAATATAACTTAAAAGAAATACAAATATCCTATTAGATTTACAAAAAACAAAACAGTAGTTTTGAAATACTTAAGAGGAGAAAAGTGACTCAAAGCACCAGTTTTTTAAGTCTGTAATACAAATACATAAAAGAATCTTTTTCTTATAACCAGCAACTTTACACTTATAAAACAGCTATTCCCAAAGAAAACGCTGTTGTTATTTTAAGAAACGGGTCTTCTTGAATTATAAACTTTAACACCATTTTGCATTGAAGATCGAGAATATTTTGTGAGTAATGCACCTATGGTTTGCTTCTCTCCACACAAATCTCTGTGGGAACAATAAAAAAAAAAAAATAGCATGAATATTTTAGGAAACATCACAAAATATTAACAGTACTAGTTATTTGTATCTCTCTCCCCTAAATCTATCTTTCCAACAACCATAAGGATATGTGTTTGTGGGCAAGACGGTGGGGAGTAGTTACTAAGCCTTAACTGAACTAGGTACATTACATGTATTATCTTCAACCTTCACAATAAGAGTATGAGTATTGTATTACTTAACCCCATATTAGATATGAAGAAATCAAGGCTCAGGTAGTAAAGGATAGAGCCAACTTTTGCAGCTAGCATTCATGTTTTTTGGATTTCATCACACAGCCTCCAAATTAGAAATACAATCAATGTGATAGAAGTGGGGTCTAGACTCAGAGAACCTGGATACCAGGCTCCCTGAACTCCAGCTTCCTCTTCTGTACCCCAAAGATGAGAATACTATGATTGGAACATAATGAGGGGAGGGAAAGATGGAAGGACATTAGCTGGAGAAAGGAGCTGGGCTCTATTGTATAGGGCTTTGAAGAACATGGTTAGGAGATGTGATTTAATTCTAAGCATAATGGGAGGCCACTTACTGGAATAGTTTAATGTGATTTAAGCTTTAAATAATGGAAGCAATGCGTTTATCATGGAAGCTGGGTGGTGAGTTTATGGAGAGTTCATAGTACTATATTGTGTGTCTGTTTAAAATTTTCCAAAACAAAAAGTTTTAAAAGGGGGAGAACGAAAGGGGGCAAAACAGAAGTAGGGAGACCAACTCAGAGTCAGGTACAAGATGATCCATCAGGATTTGCTCATAGTTTGAACCAGGGGGTGACAAAGAAAAAGACAAGAGTGATTCTTAGACTGTTTGCTTGAGTAATTGGGTTCATGGTAGTGCTGTTAACTGAGATGAAAAAGATGGGGTTAGGACAAGGGGGTATCAACAGTTCTGTTATGGGCATGTTGGGTCTGCAATTCCTATTTGATATCTAAGTGGAAATATTAATTAGGCAGCTAGATCTAAGAATCTGGAGCTCAGAGAAAAGGGCAAGTATGAAGATAAAATTAGGAAGAAGCGAAACTGAAATCCAGGCCTAGATAAGGATGTCAAGGGAAAAAACATAAACAGAGGAGAAAGATGGCCACAAACAGTATCCTGGAGCAAAGATTTGGAAAGCAGGGAGACACCAGGAAAGAGACAAAAAAGGGACCACCTTGGGGGAGAGGGGAGAAAACCAGTATATTTCAAGTAGGAAGTGCTCCAGAGTGTCAAATAGTGCAAAGAGGCCAAGCATACAAGGACAATCGGCCGCTAACTGTATAAAGATGGATGCCACTGGGTTAAGGAGATGTCACTGGGTTAAGGAAAGAATGGAAGACAAAGAAGCAGAAAGTTGAGTACATAAACCTTTTAAAGGAATTTGCTTGTGAAGGAGCGCAGAGGACATGGGGTCCAGGATGCTGTTTGTTGACTTTAAGATGAGCAATAATGGGGAGGCCGGGATGGCTCAGTGGGATAAGCGCTCACTTTGCAGCTCTGGGGTCCAAGGATCGAATCCCAGCCCGTGTGGACCCTATATTGAACTGGGGTGTGTTCCCAGTTCAGTTCTTGCTGGGCCCCAGTCTGGTTCCTGTCCTACGCAACCCAGCACATACCTGTGGAGTGAAACTATATAGATGACATACAACTACAACTATGGAGATTGCTCTGGGCCCTCCCCTTTCTCTCTGTCTTTATGTAAAAAAAAAGAAAAAGAAAAGAAGCCTATAAGCTGAGGTTGAAGAGGACACAGGAGATATTAATGGTATGAAAAGAGAAAAGAGAGAATTTTTAGCTGGCCAGGTGTAAGCACAGAGGAAGCAAAAAGTTGGGTTTCATCTTTGTAGGTTGTTGCCTAGGAGGTATGACAAGACAGAGAGAGGGCTAAAGGAGCAGGGTGTACAGTTAAGAGCTGGAGAGACTGCCCAGGGAATCCAATCTGGGTAGAGGACAGAGTGGACTTGAGAGCACAGGGAAGAGGCATTAGTCTGTATTTGAGGTCCTGTAAGCAGCGGCTTCAGGGCTGCCTTGTTTTGCAATCTGGCTTCTACCAAATCGTGCAAGCAAAGCCGAAGAAAAGATAAGAGGTGGCAACCAGAGAGAGGTGCTTGCATTAGAATCATAGTGGGGTAGACAGTCTAAGTGTCCTCTAAAAGTTGCAAGATTCCAGGGAAGAGAGCAGAGAAGTGGTTTTTAGATGGAAGATAACACACATTCAACCTCCAGGATCAGTAGTTGTGGAAAATGATAGAGACCAACACCACTTGAGAAAGTTTCAAAGGAAACAGTATCCTCGGAGAATACGCAAAATAAATAAATAAATAAATAAATAAATAAAAATTGTTGTGTTCTAATATATCTTAAAACTCTAAGCCACTCTTTATTAAAAAACAAACAAACAACCCCCTAAAATTCCATTTTTAATAATTTACTTACTGAATATATGGGGTGATATCTTCTTCTGTCCACTTCTCCCTTAGGGAAAATAGACTATTAAAACGTTCCTGATTATCTTCAGGTAAATCATCTACTTTCAGCAAAAATATGATTTCTGGTCTCGAGTGTCTGTCCACCAAGGCTAAACCCTATTAAGAAATGAGAAGAAAAAGGGCAGTTTAATGTCATGGTTTAATGTTTAAACATGACTCATTCTTTTAACTTTAAGTTTAGCTTAGCCCAAGGCCTTTACAATGTCAGCTACCCACAGACTTACAAGAGCCTTTTTCATTAAGAAAAAAAAACAAAACTCCTTTAAAACTGAATTTTTCTTTTCCCTTGTGCACTCTGGCTTCCACCATACAGTTTAGCAAGATAACTCTAGTTCGGTCACCAATAACCTGTCCTTGCCAAATCCAACGGGCCTTTTCCTTGAACTCATCTTGTTAGCCGTTTTCTTTGTGAATGTTGATGACACCTTCCTCTTTGGATCTATCTCTGACATCACAGTCTCATTATTATTTTCCTCCTAACTTGATGTTGCGGTTCCCTGGACCTATCTTGACCTTCCTACTTGTCTCACTGTCACTGTCCTGGGTAAGCTCAACTAAGTCTGTGATTTCAACCACCATTTACTTGCTCGTGACTGTAATATTTTTATCTGCAACGCCCATCTCTCTTCTGAGCACCTGCTCTCTATATCCAAACCTACATATGAACTCATTGTGTTTGTCACCCAAACATGCTCTAGTCCCCATCTCCTAGGAAGCCAGGAAATCTCGGTATCGTCCTTGATTCCATTATTCAAACCCCACACCAAAGTGGTCACTACATCCTACAGGTTTTAAAGCCTCTACTCTTCATCACCTACTTCTTTGGCCAGTACTCTTAGTTAGGAGTATTTAAGTGCTCAAAGCCTGGACAGTACTCTTTGTCATCATCTAGCCTGCCTGTCTGCCCACCCTCCTTCCTTTTTCCCTTCCTCTCCTCCTCTCCGTCCCTCCTCACCTCTCCTCCCTTCCTCTCCTTTCCTCCCTTCCATCCTTCCTCATTACTGTCCTAAGTTCTTTCCGAAAGGCTAAACTCATCAGGTAGCTCTAGATTCTAAGTGATGTCAATGAATGGCCCCAAACAGCTTTCTAGATAGAGGTAAAAGTCCTTAGTACAGCCAATGGTGTCCCTCACTGACTCACCAGCTCCTTTCACTCCAGTCACACGTCCCCAACTGTGCCCCTGTTTTTATCCCTCTATGCCTTGAAACATGTTTTCCCAGATCCTCATCTCTTGCCCTTCCACCTAGAGCAGACATGCCAACCTGCAGCCCACGGTGGCTCTCAATGCAGCCCAGCACAAATTCTTCAAACATTATTGAGATTTTTTTTTTAAGCTCATCAACTATCATTAGTGTTAGTGTATATTATGTGGCCCAGGGGAGCCAAAAGCTTGGACAGCGCTGATCTAGAGTAATAGTTCATCCTTTCAAACTCGACAGCTAAAACATCCATTCCTTTCAAAACTCATCCTGAATGGCCAGTCAGATAAACAAGCCCCTTTCCTTTGCTACTGTAACAGCTTGTGCTTGTCCTTCCCACAGCACAGGTCACTCCACATTGCAAGAAGAGATTTGTGTGTACAATGTGCACAAACATCTAGCATGGTGCCTAGCCACCAAAGGACTAAATACTAAGCACACCCTTTCACTTATTTAACAAATACTGACTGAGCATACACTACACACCAGTGAGTAGGCTCAGCCTTTGTATAGAAGGCTGTCTGGAAAGTATCCAGCCATGTAATATGAAAAAGAGAGGTATAGATGGATGGATTTTTTTCCAGACAGCCTGCGTATACTGGCAACAGTGAACAAAATTCTATCAGAGTAGAGTGTGGGGAACCACATAATTAAAAGTTAAGTGATGAGTGTCGTGAAGGAAAAATATAGGCTGTTATGGAAAAGTAAAGCAAACAGCATTTTTTTTTTTTTTAGAGTGATGGGGGTGTCTCCTTGATGAAGTGACTCAAAGATGAGTAGGAGGTAGGTAGCCAGGTGAAATTAGGGAGATCATTCTAGAAGAAAAAGCCTTGAATGAAGGCCCTAAGGTAGGAGAGAACCGGATATCTTGGAAAACCTTCTTTTAAGAAGGCTGGTTGGTGTGCAGTGAGCAGAAGAGAAGGTAGCAAGAGATGAAGGGGAGAGTATAAGGGACCTTGGAGGCCAAGATAAAAATTCTGAATTCCCTATCTTAAATGCAAAGTGACTTAAGCAAGATGTTCATTTCATCTAACTAGCATTTTTAAAAGAACATTCTAGTAGCAACGCAGAGAATGGACTGGAGGTGGGCAAAATTAAAACATAGGACTGCTTAAGGATATCATTGCTCTTTAGAGCCAGACAAACACAATACTTTGGGCAAAGATGGTGCCAGTGAAAATGGAAAGAAAGGGAATTAGGAGACACACCAGGGGGGAACCAGGATTAATTGCAAATCTGAAGGATCTCAATGAGGCTGTAAAAATGTTCTAAAACTAGATTATGGTCGATGGCTGGGCAACTCACTAAATTTACCTAAAATCCTTTTTAAAAGGGTGAATTTTGTGATACGTAAATTATATTCAATAAAATGTTGGGTTTTCTTTATTTTGGTTTAGTTTTTTTTTTTCCCCCCCATGGATTTTGTGACGGGTTAAGTATATATATAGTGCACTTCTAATGGGTGCCTAGGAACATGAATACTGGCCCCAAATTCAGTTTCAATACAAGTTTCATTTCACTGAGTAATTAATGTTAACCTGTTGAGTCATGGTAGTGATCACTATTGCAACCTTACCTTAAGCTGGTCAAGCCTAGTTAACATTCCTTCAGGAACACTCTGTTGCCACACTTCTTGAAACTCAGCGAGATTGAATTTCATTGCATGTTGAAGTAGCATTTGTGCTGTTGCTCTGCATATTTTATCAGCATCTAAGTTAAAATAAACTTCACCTATGGAAAAGGTATCATTCAGATGGTTTATTTTCTTCTTACACTTTAGAAATTTACAATTAAATACATTACTACTCTTTTCTTTTCCTCCATGCAATTCATAGAAAGAATTACACACAACTCCTCTCCCACAAACGCATGAAGTAATTTTTAGCATGGACACACCTCAGAAAGACATACCAATCTTAACATACATGAGTTAAAATACCCATACCCGTTAAAATACTTTCCAAGTCATACCTTCCTCTATATAACTCCTTCCGTAACATTTAAGACAATGTTCGATCATTTCCCTGAAAAATTTAAAACACTCATTTGAAAAGTTATCACATTTTTATGCATTATATTTTAACTACCATTGCTAACTAGAAACTGAGACATAAATTTGAGATACGATATAGTATGTGATTTTGGTTGTCAAGTAAAGCTTTACATTAGGAACTAAAATACATTGGGGGACGGGGGGGGGGGGATGCAGGGAGGGCTCAGTGGGTTGAGGGCTGGAGTTGTAGCCCCAGGGTCCCAGGATCTAGTCCCCGGGGCCCATGTAGACCCATACGCTGAACTGTGGTGTGTGGCCCTCAGTTTGGTTCTTGCCAGGGTAAGCTTCCCATGTGGGAGGCCCCCGGCTCGGTCCCCAGCTCTCAGGGGTGTGCCTGACATGTGGGAGGCCCCGGGCCCAGCTCCTACCCTGTGCAGCCCCCACCAACCCGCATGGAATAAAACCATGTCGAAAACTGATGACATACAACTATGAAAACAGCTCTGGGCCCTCCCCCTTCTCTCTGTCTCTCCCTGTCAAGAACAATAGAATAAATCTTTAAAAATATAAATAAAATACACTGAGGAATTACTATGTGCCAGACCTCATGCTCAATTAAATTTTTTACATGAATTATATGAGCATACATTATTATAAAATAGCTTCAAACATCATTATTTCCTTTTTTATGCAAAAAGCAAAAAGAAAATAACCAAAAACGAAAAACCATGATACATATCTATTCACCCCGATGACCAAAATTCCCAAGTCCTTCTTGCTTGTACATATTTTAAATTTCTATAAGATCACAATAGAAGTAGTCTATACCCTGGGTTTAGTTCCACTCTGGAAAATAGAAACCTGGAGGAACAGTGATTAAAATACTTACTCTGGTTCTAACGGTCCAAGTTCCTGAAGGCATACACTCAGAGAAACTTTACTAAAAGACCAAGATTCAGAATCCACAAGCTGAGTTACATGATTCAGAAGTTTTATCTCATAATCAAATTCAAGAATCCTCCAATAACCTACAAATTCCAAAAGTTATATGTATTAAAGAACATATTAAGCAAATTAATTGGCTAATAAATAAAGCAGCAGCATGCTCTTGCCCACGGCAAAACAGGAGACATTAAATCTTAGCTTTCTTTTATGCTTATCTCCCAGTCACTACAAATTGTGTCTTGAGGGAAATCAAGTGGTTCTTAACGAGTACTTTACATATAACTAACATTTTGATTTTTTTTCAAGTGCTTTACTGCTCCATTATCTCACAGTAATCTTGTTGTCCTAAATGTTGTACATATAAAGTGAAGGTCACAGGTTTGCTATCACACACAGTAAGCTCTGCGGTGGGGCACTGCCATGGTTACCATTCTCAGCTCAGCTTTCCCGCAGAGGTATTCTTGGGCTCAACGAGAAGTCTAGCTCATTCAAGAGACAACAGGCTCAGAAGTATAATGTAGACCAGTGGCAAAATAAAGGCTGGGCATCAAGATGTATCTTTCCCTATTCCCGTGAAAGATTATGAAATGCCATCTTATAATAGAAGGCACTACCACCACCACCCCTGAGAAACAGATCAAGTATATATCCACCATTTCCAAGGGGTAAGGTTGCTATTTTTATTCTAGAAAAATAAAGGCAACACTAAAAATTGGATTGTGTGATATAAAACTGATAAAGATAGGAATAATCTATGCCCCATGCCCTCCCAACCTACAGCAAAACTGTATCCATCCCCGTGCGGTAAGAGAATAATGTGCAGGGCTGCACTGTAGTTTGTTTTTTTTAACCTTAACATTCATAGCACCCATATACCATAGTAATTAGCAGCAGGCATCCATAATTAAAAACTTTATTTCCTATTCTTAGGACCAAATATATCTCAAGGAACCACCACAAGGAGCTAAGTGCTTCCAGTTAATTCTAAAGTTATGAGCAGTTGCTTTATTCAGCATATTTCCCACATTTGAGAGTTAAGGTCTCAGAAAAGCTCATCTTGCTTGGAAGACTGTGAGCTAATTAAACAGTGTATCTACCATCCCATGCTTACTTCCTTCTTCCTAACACAAGGGTATAGAGTTGAGCCGCTTCTTTAGGCAAGCTTTAAAGGGGCTTAAAAACGCACATTAAGCATTTATTCAAGTATTACTGCAAGCCCAAATGCTGGAGAAAAAGTTCCAACTCCAGACCAGAAACCAGTCAAAGCACCCACGAAAATACTACAGGGCATCTCCATCAACCCAAGACGAACACACACTACTATGTCTTTTACACAGATATATATATAAACTATTTAGTACATATCCAAAAATATGTTAAGAGCTATCACAAGAAGAAACACAGCTCCATCTTCCAAGCAATTTGACAATACAGTGAGGTTAATTCTGAATCAAGAACCCAAGTTCAAGTCAACCTGGGTTCTGAGCCAGGAGCTCAAGTTCAAGTCAACCTGGATTCTGTGCCTTATCCTATTACCAACTCAACATGTAGCCCCGGACAAGTCACTTTCCCCTCTGAGGCCTTAGTTTCCTCACCTATTAAAAGCAATGAAGGGATTAAACTCACTGATATCTAAGACTTTTCTCAGTCTAACATGGTTCTCCATTACCACTTAATCCAAAGAAAATGGCTTGTAAGGAGTGGGTAAAGTCACTGGTTACACACAGACCTCCTCATGTAAAGATCACATACGTAGTCTCTACCCTATACCCAAAAATACAAATATAATCATCCTTGAGCCTAAAAGATTAAATAAACAATATGCAATAGGGTGAAGATATCCAAAATCTTCTCTCATATGACATCCAATTCTATCATCATTAATAACAATAGTAAGGAATGCTACCTCCAATCTCACAGGCATTTAAAACTTGTAATTGGGCCATTATTTCCTCCTCACTTGCCTGAATTCGTTCAAGCAAATCTTCAGTTGTATACTGAAACAAGAAAAAAAAATTTTTTTTAAGGCCTTTGAAGAATATTTCTTTCAGACTTATTGAGTATGAGGGGACAAATACATAGGACATATTAAGGCAATTTTTTTGGTTCATATGTAATGATTACTACATGAAGTCAGTGGATATGTTAGGCGAAAACATACGGGTAAATCTTTGTGATGTTGGATTGAGCAATGGTTCCTCAGAAAGGACACCAAAACACAAGCAACAAAAGAAAAACAGATAAATTGGACTTCATCAAATTAAACAACTTTTGTGTTCAAAACATCATCAACACAAAGGGACAAATACCAGGGGTGCCCAAAAAATGGGTACACATTTCAAGCGATGTTATCTATATATTACTTTTCAAAGTTGAACTGAATTACAATAGTAATGTGTAGTATGACTTTTGCTCAAAAGATGGTGTTAATCAAATGAATGCTAGCGTCACCATGCGACAGGCAGGACAGTCAAAAGAAAATGGGGGAAGCATGGTTGTCACTCGAAGACCACAGGACCATTTTGAAGTGGTATTTGAAATGCGAGAACGTTGTAGAAGTACGACAACAGTGGAGGTGTGAGTGTGCAACAGAACCTACAGCACACCTAACAACTGCACACTTGATAAGTTTGAGACACATGGTAAACTGAAACGGCACGCACACCAATACAAGTGGACACTTTGGTCATCATTGCTCAAGCCGTAGTTTGCTGCAATCAGAGGTGTCTGGATGCGGATGAGCACTTTGAGCACCTTTTATAATTGCAGAAATCAAACATGACTTGTCTTCATCTTTTGTTATTGGGATATATTGAGCACCACAATATTAATACAGCTTTTAATATGGGAATTGCAGAGGTCACAGTCCTAATTATAATTTTTAAGTACATAAAAATTAATTTAACCTGTAAAAAACTATTATTGCATAGTTAGGAACATGAGCTTTCAACTATGTAACCATCACCCCGATACCTCAGATTTGCTTTATAATAATGCAGAAAAGGAAAAAAAAGGTGGGAGGAAGCAGGGGATATAAGCAAAAAGGATTGATAAAATATCGATAAATGTTCGACTGAGTGATGAATATATGGTGGTCTTTCCATTAGGAGCACGTTTGAAATTATCACAATATAAACTAAAAGGGAAGACTGTCACCATTAAGTGTATCTACCGTAATTAAAATTCTATTTTTTTATTCCAAATTAAAAAAAACACAATAATAATAGTCTTACTTTTGAGCAAATTGAATCCTTTTCTTTTTGACTGTCAGGTCCTTCATAGGTATTCTCCATCAGAAGTCTCTTTAGCTTCTTTAATTTAGGTCTACATCTTCTTAATTCCCAATAATTATTAGAAAAACCAAAGATCTAGAAATTATAAACGTAACCTTTCAGGAGCCATTCTCAAATAAATGTGTTGTCATTCTCATATAAATCAGGAGATAGAAAAGAGTACCTCAGTGTGAATAATGTTACACTGTGTTTCTTCTACCTTCAGCTGGTCTGGAGTTTTACAGCCAGGAATTAAAAGCAACATATTGGAAGTGTCCGCTATCTTCAAGTCATACGTTTTGTCTCTACTGCACAGCACAGCCTTCTCATCTTTATCACCACGAATCACGAGACTGCAGAAAAATGGGGGGGGGAAATACACGGTCTATCAAAATGCAAATGGGCATCTCCATTATAAACAGTTCCAAAATCCTCTTGGCTAGTAGAATTTAAAATCTTTTCCTTAGTGAGGCTATATCTGGCCCCTGCTCTCAGCCCTGGTGCAATGATGGGCTCCACAGAGCAAGAACTAGGCCTGCAGTTTTTCCCCACACATGAGTGAAGTCATATGGTTCTTGACCTATTGGGAGGAGGGGGATGGGAGAGGGAGTCACGTATAAGGTGATCCAAGGAGACCTGACTCTGGGTGATGAGCATGCAATGTATTATAAAATTGTGTTTCTGTTACCAGGTCAGACGATTGCACCTGGATTCTTTTCTTCTCAAGATGATGAGAGTTGGGGAAGATGGGATGGCTCAGCAGGTTAAGCGCTAGCTTTGCAGCCCTGGAGACCAGGGATCGAATCCCGGCTCTGGCCCAGATGGACCCACATGCTGAGCTGGGGTGTGCCCCCAGTTCAGTTCTTGCCGGGGCCTATGCGGGAGGCTCCCGGCCCAGTTCCTGCCCTGCGCAGCCCCGTGCCCACCTGTGGAGTGAAACTATATGGAAAACTAATGTTGTCAACTAGGGAGACGGCTCTGGGCCCTCCCCCTTCGGTCTGTCTCTGTCAAAAACCAATAAAAAATAAATCTTTAAATGAAAAAAGAAAGAAAGAAAAAAGATGATGAGAGTTGGTTCTAGCAATATTCCTCATCTATAGTCTTTAACCCTCCTGTACAAGATTCACTTCTTTTAAATAAATGATAAAAAATCTGAAATAGAAGGCTGTGGGTATATTTTTTAAAACTAAGCCTTCATTTAAGTGAATAGAATAAAAGATTTTATTAGCTCCCTGGTGCTAATAACGTTTAATATACCCAAGTACCTGCTCTTTAACATTTATTCCTACATTGCATTATCCATGCTTTGAAATATTTTGTTTGGAACTACCCCCCCTTCCACAAAAAGTTTTTTTAAACACATCTCCGGGCCTTCTGGTTTTTGTGAGCTAGATTAACTATAACTGGGCAAATAAGTCCTCACACATTAAGTCATTTCCCAAATCCCCACCCACTCAGCTGGGAGGAAAAACCCATGAGTGAAGTCGTCCTTCAGTTCCTTTAGAGCAGCTATGTCTACTAACATGCAGCTCAGGACAGCTTTGAATGAGGACCACCACAAATTCTTAAAACATTATGAGATTCTTTTTTGCGACCTTCCTTTTAGCTCATCAGCTATTGTTATTGTATTTTATGTGTGGCCCAGGTAAGCCAAAAGGTTGACACCGCTGCCTTAGAGATACTTTTTTTTTTAAAATATATATTTTTTTTATTTATTTATTTTGACAGAGGAGAGAGAGAGAGAGAGAGAGAGAGAGAGAGAGAGAGAGAGAGAGAGAGAGAGATACAGAGACAGAGAGAGAACTGAACTGGGGGAGCTCCCAGTTCAGCACATGGTTCCGCACGGTCGGGGCCGGGATTCAATCCTCGGTCCCCGGCGCTGCAAAGTGAGCGCTTAACCCACTGAGCCATCCCGGCTTCCCCTAGAGGTACTTTTGATGGGTAAAGTCTGAAAACTGAAAGACAGCCTAAAAGATTCAATTTCAAGGAACCTACATGAGAACGAACTACCTAACGAAATAAAACACAGATGTTGGAGGAACCAATAGTGCAATAGAGAGCAAATCACTGCTCCTAATCCCAATTTCCAGGAGTTAGGAATGCACAAAGCTGAGAGAAAGAATGATTCTCTAGACTCCTCCTTTGATAGTGTTTTTTTTAACCTATGGTCTTGCAGCAAATGGGTAGCCCACCTAGAATTAGAAACAGCTTCAGATCCCCACTTAGTGACTCAAGCAGGTGGTTTTGGGAGTCATGCATAATTACCAAGTGCATGAAACAGCTTTAAACGTATTCCCTACATTTTACTCATTGTCTGAGTAAAACAAACGTAAGTAGAAGGCAAGAACTGCATAAACATTAGATATCACCGTTAGATTTTAAGGCAGAACGGCCAGGCTTCTGTGAAGCCGCTGGCATCACTGGCATCTTCAAAACTTCACGTAGGTTCTATTCCCTGACCTGTTTCTGCCCGCAGGCCTCCCAGGTCGGCTGGGGCAGTCCTGCTGATCACCAGCCCCGCTAACCGGACGGCCTAGCAGTGGCATGGGATCCTAGGGGAAAGGCAGCGCGCTGGGGGGGTCAGGCCAGCGGCCTGCTGTGAGGCCCCCCGCACATCACCGCACGCCTCTGGCCCACCTTCCTCATCCTGAGTTTTCCCGCAGAGAAAGTGAGACGGGGGCAGGCACGAGGCTGCAGGGGCGGCCGACGGGCTCACCTGCTTCCCGCCTCCAGCTGCTGGCACAGCGCGGGCTCCAGCTCCAGCAGGCAGAAGTCGCCGGCGGCGGCGGAGCGGGCCTCGGGGCGAAAGCCCAGGCAGTGCACGGCCGGCAGCAGCTCGCCGGGGTTCAGCTTGGCCATCTGCAGCGTCGCATCCACCTCCTCGCGGGTCCGCCTCATCGCTGCGCGGGGACGGGGGGCCGCGGGTTTAGGGAGAGAGAGAGCGCGCGGGGACTTGCCGGGACCGTGCAACAGCCACAAGAACCCGTTTCTAAAGCGCGCCACGGCGGCGAGGCGCGTGTTTCCGGGGCGGAGCGAACTCCAAGCCCGCCTTCGTGCCCGGGGTCACCGGTCGCTGGCGAGTCGCTGCAGGTGCATCTGTGGCTTCTACCAGGAAACCCGCTTCCCCCGGGGCGGCCACTGCCGAAGCTCACGGGAGCAGAGCTGCGACTCCCCAGGGCGCCACGTGGCACCCTCGGCCACCCCTTCCGCTGCCCCCCACCCCTGCGTTTCCCGCCAGTACCCCCATTTCCTCGCTAGCAAACGTCTCCTGCCAGTGGCGCGCCTTGTGACAGGCACTTGACATGCATAATTTCACGGATCCTTCACCAGAGCCCTATAAAGTGGGCCCTTATTTGTCCGTTTTGCAAACGAGGACTCAAGCTTCTAGCGTATGGGGGAGACAGGCAAACTTGCGGCTGCAGGGTGTGTGAACTACCTCCTGGGCACATCCTCTAAGGTGTCCGCTAGTGCAAATCTTACAGGAAGCTTGTCCAACCCTGCGCATGTGGCCCAGGGTGGCTTTGATTGCCACCTAACACAAATTCGTAACTTTCTTCAAACAGTAGTTTTTTTTTTTTACTTCTCAGCTCTGTCATTAGTGTTGGTATATTTTATGTGTGGCCCAAGACAATTCTTCCACTGTGGCCCAGGGAAGCCAAAAGATTGGACACCCCTGTCTTACAGTGACCTAAATACAAAGTTTTAAGAGAGGGACTCATCATACACACATGCATGAGTAACTTGTAACAGCATAATGTGGTCAACTCTCCCACAAGAAGGCTTGGAGGCTCCGTTTGGGACTTTTACTGTCCCAGAGAGCTGAATCAGGCTGGGAGGAATATTCCAGTTAAGAGGGAAAAAAATAAAATAAGATAAAAATGAGAGTGAGCAAGTGAGCGGTTGAATTCAAAGGAAATGAGCCATCATTTTAACTCCTGCAGTGAAAGTATATGCAAACACAAAGTAGAACATCCCAGGGGTCTGAGTGGTGTTTTAGTTGATGGTGGAAAGGTTCCTATAACCCACTTCATTAACCTCCTTTACTACTGTACAGCTACATGCATTAGGAATGTGGTGGAGCAAAATGCTGAATATGAAGTCTTTTGTCTGATGAGAATTTGTGATTAGGAAGGGAATCTACCATTGTGAGTGCTCTATTAAATGGGAGATACTTGCCATGGAAGCAGTTTAGTGTAAGGAGAATACAGGTATTTATTTACGCCGGACTGCCTGGCTTGGAATCCCAACTCAATAGCTTTGTGACCTAGAGCAGTTTACTTAATTTCTCTCAGTCCAACTTCCTTACCTTTAAAAAGGAAATATTACTCCTTAATATTCTAAAGTGCATGTGAAACAAAAGATGTTTACTAAATGGCAGGTTTTGCTACTTGTTAGTGTATTCATACTTATTAAATAATGTTATTCTGAATCAATGACATCAGCTTATTGTTATTCTGACAGGGAGCTGGGCCTGTGTTACTCTCTTAAAATAGGGTGATGATAGTTTTTTTGAATTGTTTTAAAAATCATGTGAATGGACACATTTTCCTAAAGTAAAACATTTTCTAGGTATTTTTCTTAAATGTTTGAAGCTTGCTCAGTCATTTATCTGGTGATAGGAAAAAAGGAAAACCCTTCACTGGTAAACAAAAATTACGGAAAAACCTCCAAAAAGCTAACCAACCATACTAAAATCGATACTGTTTACATGGACACCATACACTTGAGACTGAATGAACAACAGCGGCTACTTGGTTAGATATCAGGAATAAGAGGGAAAAACATCAAGGATGAATTCTAAATTCCTGTGTACGCAATTCCTCCCATTTATAGTATACTGTAGGGAGATGGGAACAGATTTGGGGTGAGATAGGATGAGTTCTGGTTTGGACATGTGGAGATTTGAGAGGCCCTAGGAATATACAGGTGAGGACATGCCTGGAAGTTGGAATTTGAATAATAATGGTCTGGCTAGGAGCTAAGAAATAAAGCTTTTAAATGCACATAAGTTAGTAGTTATAAGAGCACCTATGAATGAGATCACCCAGGGAGAGTGTGTCTTACATTGAAACTGGGCTAAAATGAAAGTTTACCAACATTTGAAGGTGGAAATCTTGAAAGAAATACCTCCTCAAGGGAAGAATTTCACCTGGTAATACAGTGGTGTCCAACTTTTTGGCTTTCCAGGGTCACACTGGAAGAATTGTCTTGGTTTATAAATAAAATACGCTAACATTAATGTTATTAAAAAAAAAAAGTCTCATAATGTTTTAAGAAAGTTTACAAATTTGTGTTGAGCTGCATTCAAAGCTCTCCTGGGCCCCTTGTGGGCCTTATGTTTACTTAAAATCACTTCTGAAAAGGAAGTTCTGATTTACAATAAGATTTATTTCATTGTATGGGAAATACAGTAGTTTAAATTTTAACGTCCACATTCATTGTTAAATAAACTTTTAAGGCTTTGTTCACAAAAAACAATCAGGATTTTCCCCACTAGATGGTGGTATTGCTTCATGTTTCATGCTTCACATAAACCCTGCCTTAGAAAAAGCAAAGGAATACTCATTACTAAATATTAATCGAGTTGAGCACTGAGCTGAGTACCCTCTATAGGTTATCACCTGCAATCCTTACAATAATATAAATTGAATCACAGCATTCCTCTGCTCAAAATCCTCCAACGGATTCCACTCTCCAGAATGAAAAGCAAAGTCTTTACTAAGGCCTTTAGGACCTTATACAATCCCTATTACAACCCCACCCCCACAGTCTCTAAATTCAAAGGATGCACTTCTGCCTCAAGGCCCCTGTGTTTTTAAATTAACTGGATTGAGCTATAAACTGCATCATTTATAATGCCCAAGTTAATGATTTGACAAATGTAGAACATTCTCACCACCCTCTGCCCAAAGTTTTCTCATGTCCTTTAAAAAAAGGAAGACAAGAAATCTTTATGAAATATTAATTGCTACAGTCTTTTATTTCCTTTTACTTTGGGTTTGCATTCTTTTATTCCTAGCATTTAATCATTGATTTTAGGCCTTTATTCTCTTCTAATGCAAACCGTTAAAACTATAAAATTTTCTCCTAGCTCTGCTTCCCACATATTTTGAAATGTCTTTCATTATTGCATGCTCAACATGTTATCTAACTCACTTTGTAATTACTTGTTGGACACAATTGTTTAGGAGTGAAATGTATATATATATATATATATATATTTAATTTTGTTTGTTTATTTTTTGAAATGTATTTTCAAATATCTGTGATTTTCTACATTGTTTTTGATGGGAAGGAGAGTTTGCCACCTTAAAATATGTCTCTTTAAGATACTGATTGTTGGGAAGCCGGGATGGCTCAATGGGTTGAGCACTCACTTTGCAGCCCTGGGGACAGAGGATCGAATCCCAGCCCCGGCCCGTGCAGACCCATATGCTGAACTGCGGAGCTCCCCCAGTTCAGTTCTCTCTGTTTCTCTGCATCTCTCTCTCTTTCTCTCTGTCAAAAACAATAAAGAAAATAAATAAATAAAAAGATACTGAAGAAACAAAAGACTCAGAAAGAACCTTTTGACTAAAGAAACTTTGACCCTTCCTAAAAGAATTTAGATAGAGGAAGAGGATCTGCCTGCTCCAGCATGGGAAGTATCAGAGATAGCTTGAGTTTATTTTGACCTAGTGTGTGATAGACAGGGAGGGACTTATCAAGGCCCTTTTAATCAAAGTCCTCTCTATGTCACACTGTTTCAGGGTGGCCTCATAAACATTTGTTTACTAAACATTAACTCTTTTAATTTCCTTTTAAATTTGAAGTCCTAGACCCCTACCTGCTCCCCCTCCTTGTTTAAGGATGACATATGAGGGCTGTCTGGAAAGTACCCAGACATGTAACCATTCTCGTTATATTGACAATGGCTGGATTTTTTTTCAGGACAGCCCTCATAGATATCAATACCTCATTTTGCCTCACTGTCTTTGGGATTTTCATGCTTATGTGAATTCCTTGCATGTAGATATCAAATACTTGATTTTCTCCCGTTAATATGCCTTATTTCTCTAGTCAGAAGAACTAGGAGGGAAAGGGAAAGTTCCCCCGCACTCATAACATCACGTTTTTTTGGTTTGGCATTTTAAATTTTAGCTAAATTATGTATACCTATACTCTACATACCTATACAAACACACACAGAATCACCACAAATGTAGACTGAAAAAAGGTGTGCTGTACGCATGGTGCATATATAACAAAAGGCAAGTGAAGCAATTTTATCCAACAATGCATCTTACTTGGTAAACTACTGAAGGAACAAAAGACAGTCTTTTCTGGATGTACACAACAATTTCGTTCCTGGACAATTCAGGGTTCTATTAAAATTGTTTTGAAAATAGCTTGTGTTTCTGTTACTGGGTAAGACGATTGCACTTGGATTCTTTTCTTCTCAAGGAAAAAATTCAGTTGAGAGACAGAGTTCGTGCAAGAATAGTAAGGAGTGTGTTAGCAAAGTAAAGGAACTGAAAAGATTATGGAGCGGGTTGTCCCAAGAGAGGAAAACACAGCCGCTCCTTACATTGTGTGAAGGTTTGCATTTCTATGGGTAGGATCGGCTCTCCTTCTCCCTCTCTATCTCTAGTATCTTTTATTTTCCCAGCTGGCCTGCCCTGTGTTACCGTCTTGCTCCCAAGGTTGCCGGAGCTCATTAAAATGGCCCTGAGAAATAGTGCTGATAAGCGGGACGTTTCCCTTTCTCTCTGGCATTTTAATTCTTCTTACAAAGTATCTGCTTTATTGAAGGGCATTTGCAAGCCTGCTACCCTGCTGAACAAGCATGATGTTTGTGTCCCAAGCGGGAGCAACTGTAAGGGGCCTGGACCCAAGTAGGAGCGTCTGTAAGGGGCCTTCTAACCAAGTTAGTTCCCTCCTCCTGCTCATTTCTATCTTCCTACTTACCCTATTATTTCTATATAAACCCAAAGTAGGTGCTGGGCTCAGATAACAGCAACCAGGTTTTTCACCCACATGAATATCCATAGCACGTATGAAAGACATTCTGGATTTAGGACAATTCATCTCTTCTTTGTGAAGTGCTGTTCCAAGCCAATGAGACTATCTAGCATCCCTAGTCCCTGCTCACTAAAAGGTATCCCCGATTATGTGACAAGCCACAGTCCCCAACCAAATTTTCCTAAAGGCACTCTCGGGGGTGGCACTTTTAGGAGACCCACCATCATTTAGTATCATTCCAAAAGCTATCACTTGGTGGCAGTATAGACCAAAGTATTAGCATTTTTGATGCCTTTCATTATCAAGGACTGCACCGGGATCCAAGGTTAAGAACTGAGGAGACTTCTTGAGATGTGAATGGGGCGAGGGTTGGAGGACAAGAGGCCCACACATTTATTTATAACGTTTTATTTCTGTCACTATAAAATGATGCAAAAAATGTTTAAAATGGGTGTGAATGATGAACACATGAAAATGGTTTTTCTCTACATTTACATTTTTTTTTCCGTTTTTTTTTTTTAAGACAAATTCTCTTTAAGACTCTATCAACAGGGAAGCTGGGATGGCTCAATGGGTAAAGCGCTCACTTTGCAGCCCTGGGGACTGAGGATGGAATCCCGGCCTCTGCGGTCCCATATGCTGAACTGGGTAGCGCCCCCAGTTCAGTTCTCACCAGGGTAAGACCCCGGCCCAGTTCCTGCCCTGTGCAGCCCTGCGCCCACCTGTGGAATGAAACTATGTGGAAAAACCAATGATGTGCAACTGTGGAGACTGTTCTGGGCCTTCCCCCTTCTCTCTGTCTCTGTCTCTGTATCTCTCTCTCTGTCAAAAACAATAAAAATATAAAAAATAAAATAAAGAAAGAATCTATCAACAGAAATATCTGAACAAGATATTGCTAAACCAGCAATCTGCTTCTATTTACAGGGAAAGAATAGAACTTGTGGCAGCAGGGAAATCAAGACTACCATTCATGGTTAAGGACAAAGTACATCTTTTGGTACCCTGAAAATTAAAAGGAAAGCAACAAAGTCCTCAGGGGGATGCAAGATAATATCACAGACAACTGGTATTTGAAAGGATCTTTAAGATTAGGTAGGAATAATACAGGTGTATATGAAGGGGCAACAACAATAATGGCAGCTAACATTATTAAGCTTCATCATTAACAATAGTCTTTCACACGCTTGATTCAAGTTCATCTTCTTACATAGCTATTCACCCTTAACCACTACTACTCAAAGCCTGGCCTGCCAGCTGGTGACCACACCACTGGTTGTCAATGGGAGAATGTCCAAACCTGTAGAGAATTTTTATACAAATTCATCTGAGCTAAACAGAGATTGTACCTGGAAGCAACATCTCAACAGACTGAGATAAATGCTTAGGAGAGCAACAGTTTGCAGTTCCTTTTATACACTTGGGATTAAGGAGGAACTATGGAAGATTACGTGAAAGTGGGAGAAAGCAAGCCGAGGATAGGATTACAGGATAGTTAAGATTGCATGCTCTCTTGCATACTTTACAATTTTTTTTTTTATTATTTTGTTTAGAGAAGGTGAGAGAGGGAGAGTGAGAGAAGGAGGGGAGGGCCCAGTCTCCATAGTGGTATATCATTAGTTGTGACATGGTTTCACTCCACACAGATGGATGCAGGGCTGTGCAGGGCAAGAACTGAACTTGGGCCTCTTGCACGGAAGGCGAGAACCTTCTCCACTGAGCCATTTCAGTGTTTACCAGTTGTGCGGCGGTGCAGCATATGAAGTTTCATGGGCTTTGGCTGAGCATCTAACGCTGGACCTTGCCATTGTGAGGCAAGCCCTCAACCACTGAGCTATCCCAGCATCCCTGATAAAGTGCTGCTTTTTTTTAAATCATAGTTTTATAAAATCATAAACTTGTATGATGAATTTTATATCATAAACATTTTTTAAGATTTATTTTTATTGTTTTTGATGGAGAGAGAGAGAGAGAGGCCCAGAACAATCTCCATAGTTGTATGTCATTAGTTTTCGCTATAGTTTCCACTCCACAGGTGAGTGTGTGGCTATGCAGGGCAGGAACCAGGCCGGGGCCTCCTGCGTGGGAGGCACACCCCCCGCTGGGGGCCTCCTACATGGGAAGCATGTACCAGCAAGAACCCACTGGGAACACACCCCAGTTCAGCATATGGGTCTGCATGGGCCGGAGCCGGGACACGATCCTCAGAACCCTGGGCCGAAAGATGAATGCTCAACCCTCTGAGCCATCCCAGCATCCCCTATCATAAACATTTTATCAGAAACTATTAAAAAGGAAATTATTGGGGAAGCCGGGATGGCTCAGTGGGTTAAGCGCTCACTTTGCAGCACCGGGGACCGAGGCTCGAATCCCGGCTCCGGCCCAGGCGGACCCACATGCTGAACTGGGGAGTTCCCACAGTTCAGTTCTCTAGCTGTCTCTGTCTCTGTCTCTCTCTCTCTCTCTGTCAAAAGTAAAATAAAAAAAATAAATATTCACTGAAGATAAAATAATTACTCTCTATAAATATAAAAAGATATAAAAAAAATAAAAAAATAAAAAACACTAAATTAAAAAAAAAAAAGGAAATTATTTTACAATAAAATATCTTTAATATTTATTTTTCAGGTAAAGAATGAAACCTGAATTCAAGTGAAAACACGACTAGATTTAAAAGTGTGAAAAAAAATCTGACACAATAGTGATAACATTTGTATATGCAGGTAAAGCTTTCGAATAAAACAACAGTGTTGCTTGAACAACGAATAATTAGAAATATGTAACAATTTAATGCTTTTCATTCTGCACTTTCAAAAAATTTAGAACTATTAAATCAAAGAGAAATTTAGTGGAGACAGGTATGTACTTTTTTCCCCCTTCATTTTGCAAGCCTATCACTAATTTAAAAAAATTAGAGCAACTTGAGAAAAAATAGTTTTGCTTAGCATCATAAAGAGAACAGCTATTGGATACATATCATGCACATGGAAACTTTACATAGTGTTATTTCATTTAAACTACAACATCTCAAAAGGTAGGAGTTACTATATTATTTCTGTTTTATTGATAGGAAATTGAGGCAAAGAGAAATTAAATAACTAGCATAAGGTTGATTAGTTAGTAAATGATAGGATCAGGAAAGAAACTGTATGTTTAACTGGTGAAGCCCATGTAAACTTTTGATATTCTATGTAATAGGATTAAAACATGAGCAACAGCTAGCTGTTAAACTTATCAACTCTGGGATCTTATGTAAAATGTTTTATTTTATGCAGAATCGGGCTCTTAGAATTGCATTCACTTGGAACCTTTTCTGACTTGGTTTACATTTCTGCCATAGTCTAATTTAAAAAGTTAAGAAATTTAGATAATTTCTTTTGGTGAAAGAGTTGCCTGCTATCTATTGTTCAATTCATGAAGGAGTTGGATACTTGTTCTCTTTCTGGAGTGTGGTTGAACATGTCCTTAGGAATCTGCAGAATTAGGGTTCAGGGGCTCACTAAATTTCTAGGTGTGAAATTTAGGCAGATTATTTCACCTTTCTATGCT
This sequence comes from Craseonycteris thonglongyai, assembly GCA_004027555.1. Taxonomy (NCBI): domain Eukaryota; kingdom Metazoa; phylum Chordata; class Mammalia; order Chiroptera; family Craseonycteridae; genus Craseonycteris; species Craseonycteris thonglongyai. Next base: position 22,753 of record PVKE010005639.1, read on the forward strand.
TGAGCTTTTTTATTTGTAATTAATATTAAGAATATCTAAGTCTTGGGGGTTTTGTGAGAATAAATTAAATAATTTAACCTAAGTGTTTAGCATCACATAAAGCACAGAATAAATGTTCAATGAATTGTTGCAAATTTTTAGTTGTGATTTTGTAGAATGTTGGAAAAGGCTTCCGTGATCTTCTTTAAAAACAAAATGCCACCAACAAGGCAGGACAATAAAATACAGGACAACAAAAAATGAACCTGAAAGATTGTGGGCATAAATACTCTTGAATGACAGAATTAGTAACAAATACACAAGAAAGAGAAGTTGATTTTCAACAACCCTCTCATTTTTATTCTTTTTTATTATTATTTTCAAAGACTTATTTTATTGTGTGAGAGAAGGTGAGAGAGAGAGACAGAGAGTAGAAGGGAAGCCAGAACGTCTTGGGTTTGATTTTCACTTCTTGCACTTACTGTATTAGCTGCTTGCCTTGGACAAGTTACCCAACTCTGAGCCGGATTCCTGTTATAAAGGGAGACCAGTACCTGTTTTATGATCTGTTTCAATAATTAAGGAAGGCAGCAACTACCTGAAGCATCTTTAATGCAGCAGATGTGAACAGGTGGCAGCCACAATTATTTAATTATTTTGTAAAGATAGAAACAGAGGATTAAGCACAATTAGGTAGGAAATTATAGCCGTCGAACTAGCTGAATCCCAGACCAGCATTCTTTATTGACTACACTGTAAAGTAAGTAAACTGTCTTTGGCGAAGGGGATTTGGGCGAGAAAAATGCTTCATTTCTGCATGCCCTGCAGTGACCTGTATATCTTTCATCGTTCACTATGTAGCTCTCCTGTTATTATTTTTACTCTCTGGCCACTTGGGGCACGAAAAGTATAATACAAGTACTAGGCTGGTAGTCTCCCAGCCTGTCCCCAGGGTCCCACCGTGGGAACTTTGTGAGTAAATGCTCTTTTTACATATGACACAACACGCCGGGCTGCAGCCACGCTCTGGGGCTGGAGTTCCTGGTGTCAGCCTACCCACCGGGATCTCCTGGCCAGCCAATCGCGGCTGAACACCGGGATCGCCCCTAACAAATATGGCGAGAGACGCTTCTGTGAGGGCAGACTGATCTAACACCCAAACCCACGGAGGCCAGCGAACACAGTGGTGGCGGCACGGCCCGAAGCATGGAGGCTGGCAGCGCCGGCAGCGGTGGCAGCGACAGCAGCCCCAGCGGGAGCGGCGGGGCGCAGCAGAGGGAGCTGGAGCGCATGGCTGAGGTCCTGGTTACGGGGGAGCAGCTACGGTAAGGCGTGGGGCGGCGACAGTGGGCTTGCGGTGACCGTGCCTGCAGCATTCCCGCGCGTACGCGCGCCGTGGCCGGTGGCCGGTGACTCGCGTGGGGCTCCGGGACGGCTGCGGGCGCGTGGATCGTCCGCGTGGCGCTCCTGCCCAGCTGCAGCAGCCCGGCGCCCTGTGGACACGGGGCTGGCACGGGGCTCCCGAGGCGATCGTGGTGTGCGCTGCGCCTCAGCCGCGCTGCTGCAGCCCTGCGCGGGCAGACGCGCTGGCACCCACCGCGCGCGCTCCCTCGTCCCAGGCACCTGGGCGCTGCCAGGCCTCCGGGATGACAGCCGGCTCCTAACCTTCCCGCGAGCCGCAGGGGTGGGTGTGGGGGGGGTCGGCCCCACCCCCGCCTCTATACACCTAGTTAAAAGGAGCCACCCCAAAGGATCGGCTTCACTGGAGGTTTTCCTTTGCAAGTCTTGCTTCACTTTTCTGACCTTCAACATGTTCATCTGCAAAATGAGGCTAGTCACCGCAACTCTGGTGAAGGGTTGTTGTGGAACCTAAACGGAACATTTTTGAACCGCACCGTACCTATCCCTAAATAGGCACATTCTCATCGTCTTTTGCGTCCGCAAGGGGGCGTGGAGGCACCTTGTCCCGCCGTCCCGCTGCTGTGTCAGTTCGCACATTTGGGACAGCAGAGTCTACGCCCCCCGCCCCCGCCCCAACTCCTGGTGCTGGAAGAGCGAGGACTTGACGGGTCTCACCGCGCCCAGGATAGGCAGTGACGCTCAGAATCCCCGTGACCATTCCCATCCCCTCCTGGTCCTTCTTGGATTCATGTCTGAGAATTGCGCTTATGGTCTGACCGGCTCCGCAGCTGCTCTTCTTGTGGTCATAAATCAGTTGGCCAGGGAAAAAACCCAGGCGCTGCAGCGTTTGAGCCACAACTTGCCGGCTGGCCTCTCGCCCCGCGGGAACAACGCACACACAGGTTCCTTCTAGTCCTTGGCCTGAACCTTCAGGCTCATTATAGTTTATAAATGCTGTGTTTCAGGATCTGAAAGAGAGGATCTTGCAAAGATCCCTAAGGTTACAATACTTCGATTAAGGAAGTAATGCAAATCAGAATTGGGCACAAAAGGCAAATCGCACATTTCTATTTCTTGATGATGTTCTAATGTGGCACTAAATTAAAGGGAATAAAACCTTGTTTTCTTCATCAAGAGTATTTTGTAATTAAATTAAAATGCAATAAACTTTTATGATTCAATCTGAAACACTTTTTAAATAATGTATTTGTTCCTCATTCCTATATTGTCTTTTTCAGTCTTCAATTGGGTACTTTTCATTTCCTCAAAAATAATAAATTATATGGTGCCTCTCTTTGCCCAATAAGCACCTTCTCCTTCAAGATACGACATAAATTCTCCTGTTAGAGGTTGCCCAGAGCTTTTGTTCACCTCTTCCCTAGCACTTTTCTACACTACAATAGGTTTGAGAATTATGCTTAGCATGTGGGTAAGAAGACAGAGGGTTCTCTGTCATTCAAGAGTTAGATCTGGGTTTGAATTTCTGCTCAGCCAGAAATATTTGTAGCAAAGATACTGCATTAAGTTGTTTTGATGAGGACTTTAGGTCAGGGGTTTGCCACTTACTAGTGTGGGACCTCAGACAAGTTTCTCAACTAAGAATGATCGATAATAATGGGACCTAACTCGTTGTTTTGAGGATTAGGTGAGTTAGTGTCTAGAGCAGTGCCTGGTATATAAAGGTGTCCCAAAATTCATGCAGAATTTGAATTTTGCGTCATTTGTGTGGTAAAGCATTGCCAACGAGAAAAAAAGACAGCGTGACAGCTGACAGTTCAGGGTTATTAAAAATGGAGTGCTACACGAAAGAACAACGTGTTTGCATTGTTGAGCAATGAAAATTTACAATTTTTCATTATAAACCTGTGTTTTCTATCAAAATTACTTCTTGTGTGAATTTTGGGACACCCTTTAGTAAGCACCATGTCAGACCTTGGACTTTTTAATTCACTTCACTGAAACTTTCCTCCTCTGTAAAACAGTAATGAAGATAAGTTCTTCATGGGCTTGTTGTGAGAATTTGCCCCTGAGCTTCATGTATTAATGAGTGTTCAACAAATGGTTGCTGGAATTAATTAGTATTATTAATCTCTGTGTGTCAGACCATGTGTGACTTCCAGCTGAGCAAGAATAGAAAAGTTTGGGTGGTGATTAGCTACATGGTAGAGAACTAGGCTGCTTGGGTTCCTATTCTGCCTCCACTATTTTTACTAGTTCTACGACTTTGAGACAATTTATTCAACTTCTTTGTGTCTCAGGTTCCACTTCTCTAGATAGAATTTTGTGAGGATTAAATGAGATGCTAGACTGAGTAAATGATAGCTATGTAATTTTACTTCAGAAAGTTGTAATCAGTTTTTTAAATCTCAATTAATTTAGCACTGTGCTTAGCATATAATAATTACTCAATAAATACTTGAATGACTAGTATGTGATTAAATATACTGCTATAAGTGCAGATAATATAATATTCAGAATTTGGGAATTTAAGTGGCCTAATGGCCTGGCTTCTTCGTGACTTCAGGAACCTCTCATAGGGAAGTAGGCATGTAGCCATCCTGACTGACATTGTCACACATGTTTTTATATCCCTAGCTGTTCTATCACAGTCTGATGGTGGGGCCTTTGTTCGTGGCAGGCCTCCTGCCTCTAATTGGTACACACATACACATGCAAAAATTCCTCTCTGCCTTCTCACGCTTTTTCACTACTTTCTGAGTTACCAGAGATTAGATAAATGCATGTGATGAGGAAAGAGGCAACCAATGACTAGGATTTGAAATAAGAAAATTTGGCTTCCAGGCCCAGCTCTGTGAACTTTATTGAACATTTATTTATGTATGTGTTAATTTATTTTTAACTATCTTTTTTGGGGGGCAAATCAATTTGCAGTTCTGGGTCTTAATGCCCTGACCTGCAGAATGAGAATAATAATATCCTCCCACGTAAGATTTGTGTGTATTGGATCCAACTAGATATAACATGGAAAGGAACATTGTAAAAAAAAAAACAAAAAAAACAATAAACCAAGATTAATTGTCATGATTATTATAAGCTCCAGATGTGAAATGGAGGGCTGACTCTACAATCCTGACACTTGGATGGGACAATTGGTTGCATAAGGACATGAAACTGAGTAACAGATTTAAACACGTCTCTGGCTTTCATCTTCATCCTGACCACAGGGGACTTTTCCTAATTGCTTCATGCTTCCCCTTGTCATAAAATACTGTACTTCCTGCTCAATGTATTTCCATGTTTTTACATCTAAAACATACATTTAGATAGCACTTCACACTCTCAGGATGACTATAATAAAAAAAGACAGGTAATAACAAGTGTTGGCAAAGATGTGGGGAAATTGGAACCCTTGTCCACTGCTGGTGGAAAAAAGAAAATGATACAGCCATTTTAGAAAGCAGCCGGGCATTTTTTCAAAAATTAAATGTGGAGTTACCACATGACCAACAATTTTACTGCCCTACATATATGCGCACACAAATTTGTACACAAACATTCATAACAGCATTATTGATAATAGCCCAGCACAGAATCAACTCAAATGTCCATCCACTGATGGATGGGCAAACAATGTGTGATATATCCATACAATGGAATACAATTTGGAATAAAAAGATTTACAGTACTGATACATGCTGCAACATGGACGGCATGTGAAAACATGCTAATTGAAAAAAGACAGACATGAAAGGACACATATTGTATTACCATTTCTATGGAATGTCCAGAATAGGGGGATCTATGGAGACACAATGGTTGTTCAGCAACACTGGAGAGTGATGGCTAATGGGCATAGAGTTTCTTTCTGGGATGAGGAAAATCTTTCAAACTTGTTTGTGGTGATGATTTCTATAACTGTGGATACCCTTAAAACCATTGAACTAATCACATTACATGGATGAAAATTTTAGTATGTGAGTTATATCTCAAAAGTATTACAAAAATGCATTTCAATGACACAGAATGATAAAAGACAAAATATTAAAAATTTTTAAATAAACTTTGTTTTCTTTTTTGATTGGCCAAAGAATGCAATGGCATCTATCACTAACTCAATGATACATTCTTACCATACTAGATGGGACCGATACTTTACATATATATTTTTATAGTATTTTTTATACAAAACAAGAAAAGATATCGCAAATAGTCAGCCTTCTCAGAATGTTCTTAATTTGAAAATAATTAACCATATAAATTATTAATCTTCCTGGGATTTCATACTATAACTTTTTCAAACCATTAGTTATTTTTACATGTTTTATGTGTAAATCTTTTCTCTTGAAATTTGCCTGTGCGGTCATAACTACGACACTTTAATTATGGCATCCAGAATCTATTTCATGTTTCTTCTGTAGGTAGGCTGACCAGATGTACCATTTTAAAGTCAGGGTGTCAGTAGGTTGACCATATGTACTGTTTGAAACAGGACAGTAACATTGCTTTCTGTCAGGTTTCAAACAGTGTGCCTGGTCAGCCTATTTATAGACTAATCCCAGAGATACTTAACAAGAAAGAGGTTTGTAATAGAGCATTTAAATAAAATCCAGTAGTATCACCATCATCTTTGTGGCAACGGTAAACTTGATAATTAAAGTTTTTTATTTATTTATTTTATTAATTTTTGACAGAGAGAGAGATATACAGAGACAGAGAGAGAACTGAACTGGGGGAACTCCCCAGTTCAGCATATGGTTCCGCACGGGCCGGGGCCGGGATTTGACCCTCGGCCCCCAGAGCTGCAAAGTGAGCGCTTAACCCACTGAGCCATCCCAGCTTCCCCTAAACTTGATAATTATGACTTCTGTGGCATGTATTACCTGCCAAGCACTCTTTTAAGTGCATATTATATATACACACATGTATGTGTATAAAGATTAAAGGTTAAAGGTATATATGTGTGTGTGTGCATGCACACACGCTGTTTGGAAAAAAATCTAGCCATAAATGCTTCTATTTTTCAGATTATATGGCTGGATACTTTCTGGAAAATCCTTATATACCTTTAATCATTATACTCATGGCAACTCTATGTAAAAGATATGCATATTACCCTAATTTTATAGATGAGAAGACTGAGGAATGGAACATTTAAGCTAACTGGCCAAGACATATTCAGCCAGACAGTGGCTGAGCTGAGATCCCCTACAGGATGCTAGACTGCCATTTAATGATGTCCTCAACTAGTAATTTAAATAGTTAAAAAAAATGTTGCTATAGGACAATTGTAAAACAGAATCATGTGTATACTACTATCATATTCTAGTGTGACAATTTTTGCAAACAAGTAGACAAATGACTTTTCCATTCTGGTGAGGAAAATCTAATTTATTTCTAGAAGAGTTTATGTTTTGACAAGACAGACTGCTCACTTTTCTCTACTAACTATGAAACCAGTCTTCCTTGCCATGTGGTTTTGAAAACTTAATTTGAACTCCACTTGTTCTAAATTTGTAATCACTTGAATGGGAAATTAAATTGCAGTTCACTATTTTGCCAGCTGTGAGAATGGAAATGGGTGGGGAGCACTATTAAGAATATAATGAGGAATGTTTAATTATGAGAGAAATGTTTCAAGCCTTTCATTTATGCTGATCTACCCAGACTAAATATACTAATTGCAAGAGTCTCATCTAATCACTCAGGCTGGTTCCCTGAAAGAAATTTACTAGGAAATGAGTTTTAGCAAAGGTCTAGGAAATGGCAGTTCCTTCAAACTGTTTAATGTTTTTCCTCTTTGTTTCAACAGACGGCCTTTCCAGACTCTTACGGACACGCTATTGTCTTTTTCATAAAAAACGTGTTCGGTAAATGTTGAGTTGCTTTCCTGAGTTTGCTTTGCAAGTGTTAAGGCAGTATGCAGATAAAAGGTAAAAACAATCTCGTTGCACCAAAGACCGAGCTACAATAAAGTAAATATAAGACATAGAATTTAGAGCACGCAGACTAGAAAAGAGATAAATAGTTCATTTCAGTGCATCTTGAACTTAAGGAACTTTAAGTTTGGCATAGAGAATGTCTTAGTGGGTAGTCTCTACTGACCATTATATGGAAGCTTAGCTTTACTAGACACTTTCTAGGAATAGCGGGAAATAACAGGAAAGCTATTGCCCAGAAACTATAATGCTACTGAAATCTAGAAATCCAAACAGAAGGAAGATACTTTTATTCTTCTACACAGAGAAGATATCTTGAAGTCAGGAAATTACTACCTGTTCAGATTAAAGGGGAGGGGGCATTTTAGGAAGAGGAAAGTCACAGTATTTAGCATCAGTGCCAAGAAATCTGGTGTAAAGTGTTCAATTGCCTTCGAATCTGAGGATTTTCCAACATACAGACCCCCCCACCCCCCGCCATTTCCTGTGAACATCTCTTCTGCAACACAAATTGGACATTGGGGCAGTGAGCCCAATCCTAGCACAGAGCAGGCCCTTCAGTAAAGACTTTTCTTGGGGAAGCAGGGATGGCTCAGCCAGGTAATCACACTCGCTTTGTAGCCCCAGGGACTGAAGACCAAATCCCGGCCCCAGCCAGTGCGGACCCATATGCTGAACTGGGGTGTGCAGGAGGCCCCCAGTTCAGCTCTTGGGCCCCGTTGATGTACAACTATGGAGACTGCTCTGGGCCTTCCCCCTTCTCTCTGACTCTGTCAAAAGTAATTAAAAAAAAAAAAAGACTTTTCTTACCTAGAGAGAGAGCATGGGAAAGTACTTCGTCACTTACTAAAAAAGCATCATGCAAATAGAAGACACTTGGTAAGTGCTCAATAAATGCGCTTATTCTCATGCAAGCCTTTTTTTAATGACTAGAATGTTAATCATTTATGAATAATATATTTGTGATCATGCTTCTAAAAGGCTAATGCTAATATTTTTGTATGGTTTCCATCAGCTTCGGAATCAGTAAATCTGAAAATAAGTCAAAAGCACCTGAAAAGGAGAACATGGGAGGTGAGGGACGAGTTTTTTCCTCTCCTGTTATGTCTGTTATTCATTCAGTTCAGAAACTCACTTCCCTGCATTAGGTGGTGGCTCCTACCATGTTGCTTTAGCATTTAGGACAAGACAAAGGAAACCACGATCAACCTTCTTTCTTCATAGTAGGTGTTCATATTTTTCTGTATTCCTCTCATTATCCACCAAGGATAGGCTGACCAGATGTCCCGTTTTAAATGGGACAAGAAAATAGCGCCACTATCCTGTTTCAAATGGTACATACCAGTAGCATCAGCCTAGTCTCACGGGGCTAAATTCAGGGTGTCAGTAGGCTGACCCTATGCACTGTTTCAAATAGGACAGTACCATTGTTATCTGTCCCATTTAAAATGGGATGTCTGGTCAGTCTACCCAAGGAAGGGTGGGTTCTGGATCTGAGCTTCTTGTCCCAACATTTATCCGCCTTATCCAAACTTGGACGCTGATGTCAGTGACAATTTTCACGGATTATGAGATCCTTGGAGAACAACCGTGGTGGCGGAGTGAGGACAGACCGGGCTTAGTGGGTCAGGCAGCACGCTTTCCAGCAGCTGTCGGGGCTGGTGCGGTTGGGGACGTCCTGGAGGAGTTCAGAGACAACACTGACTTCTGCAGGTCAGCCCAAAGAGTCACTTTCCTGCAGATTTAAAAATATTGTTTAGGTTGGCCGGATGAGGCAAGATGAAGAGAGGGAACACACACAGGGAGTGTGGGACACGCTATGGTTTCGCCTGTGCCATTTTCAGCTTACAGCTGTTGCCGGGGTGTGGCAGGAGGGCACAAACGTGAGGACCTCCAGCGTGGGGAAGCCCGTGGCAGCTGCAGAGGAGGGTGCAGTGAGCAGCGAGTGTCATTGGAGAAAGGCTCGACTGCTTCCCCTCTGACCCCTCAGCTGCTCCTAGTGGTTCTGTCTTTACTGCTGGTGTTTGCTTATTTGTTTTAATCCTGAGGACATCGTCCTCCAATAACATTCGTCCCTACAGGTTTTGATTTGGATCCTTGCCCAGAGATGCTAAGCTGTGGCCCAGCACCTACCACGGTCTTGGCCTTATTTAGCTCAATCCAGATTGGTGGGGCTCTCATGCGGGTAGCAAAACGATGAGTGACAGAGAACCCGACTTGGTGCTTTGTGGCCCTTCAGGCAGGATTCAGGAGGACCACTTTGAACCCAGACTGCCCAGTAGCTACTCTGATGTCGACGGACGGTGTGAGAAGCAGGTGGACATTCTCATTAATAAAGTTGCATTTGGGGGATGCTGGGATAGCTCAGCAGTTGAGCTCTTGCCTCACAATTGTGAGGTTTGGGGTTCATTTACCGGCCCCAGCCTGTGCAAACCCCATATGCTGAACTGTGGTGCAACTGGTAACCACCGGGATGGCTCCGGGGTGAAGGTTCTCGCCTCCCATGCCGGAGGCCCCTGGTTTGGTTCCCACCCCATGTGGCTCCACATCCACCTGTGTGGAATGAAACAATTGATATATGAAAATGCAAATTTACGAACAAGTATATTAAGAAAGGGTCAGTCGCTTTCCATATTAAAGAAGGATTTCACACATATTTCTATTGAGGAGCCTGGGTGAGTTTGCTATTTCAAATGCAGTTCTCTGTATAAGATTTGCACACGATTTTCAGGCACATATGTTGGTTCCAGAATAGTGTGAATTTCTTGGATTTTAGAAGTACTGTTTTGCTTCCCAATTCGTTTCCTCTTCCCTAGGAGGAAAGAACGGGGTTAACTTAGGTCCTGTAGTCACTGAATGTTTTTTTAAAAAGTTCTACGTACCTTTAGTCTTTAATTTTTCCATAAATGAATGTGACTTTGACAGAATATATTTCCTCCAAAAGCAAGGGTTTATTTCCTGTGGTGAGATGTGACTGTTTTACATTGAGCTATAAGATGCCCCTTGGGTCATCTATACTTCAGCTATCTAGCATAAGAGTGATAAAATAAGACTTTACCAAAGCTCCCCATTATTGTACTGTTTTCTTTGTAAGAACTGACAACAAAAAGTAGTTTAGAGATGAGGTCTTCAGGCCATGATCTAATGCGGAATCATGATTCATTCTCCTTCCCGTCGGTTAGAGTTCATTTGATCAATGAGTGGTTTGCTGAGTCTGATAGTCAAACACCACAGTAGCTGTAACCCAAGTCATCACCAGACGGGATGAATAGACTTGGCTGCCGTGATGCAGAACAGATATCCTCACCACGAGCTATCACAGAGCACTTGAGGACATCCAAGTATAAGGCACACGAGTGAACTAGTGCTTCTTCCTCCAACATTTTAAAATGAAAATTTTCAACCATACACAAAATCTGAAAGAACTTTATAGTGAGCACTCATATCCACTTAGATTCCACAATTAACATTTCACCATACTTGCTTTATTACATACCTCTCTTTATATCCCTTCTTCTATCTAGCCATCTAGTCCTCTTCTTCTTTTTCTTCTTCCTTTTCCTCTTCTTCTCCCTCTCCCTCTTCCCCCCACACCTCCCTCCTCCTCCCCCTCCCCTCCCTCACCCCCTCCTCCTTCTTTTTTTGGGCATTTAGAGTAAGTTGCAGACAATATACTTCTCAACCCTTCAATATGCAATGTACTAGCTTGTATTCAATATTTGTTTATTGTTCTTTCTTTTTTCTCCAAGAGATAAAAATTATGAACAGTGAAACACACCATTTGATGAGTACTGACTAAGATGCACATTTAAGAAACCGAAACCCCTACCCAGATGTCTTTGAATACTTTGGCTGCAAGAAACAAAATCGACTTAACCAATGTATAGACCCCATACTGGAAATCCAGGCGATGCACTGCCTTGAAGCTTAATTCATTCTCTGTAGTTCCATTGGTTCTCTCCTGTAGTTTCTTCAGGTATCAGCCCTTACTTTGATTGGCTTCATCCTTAAGCCAATGATGGGATAGGAACTTTAGGCCTTATTGCTGAGAGCCATGTCCAGGGGAAGAGAGGGAACATTTCTACCTCAGCTTCCAAACACAATTCCCGAGATTTGCCCTGATTGGACTGCTTAGATCACAAGCCCACTCATGAACCAAAGAGACTGTTTAGGGGAGTGGATGATACAAGCCACAAAGGCATTTCCCCAAAAGGCACACGAACTGTCTCCACTTCTGTCTCTGTCTCTGTCTGTTAGGGCGCACACTACAGTCCATGCATTCCACTTCTACCATTTCCAGAAGGTTTTTGCTTGCTCATTTAATTTTCTTTTACTCCAAGAAAGGGGGAAAAACCCACCAATATAGGTTCTTTAGAGAAAAAAAAAGTATAACATATTAGAAAAACTTTAATTAAAATACAATTCAGTTAATTCACAGGCTTATAATTCAACATAATTCTATACATATAAAAATTGAGAGACATCGAAAAGAAATCATTGACAATCTAAGGATGGGGGAGTGTTGAAGATACTATCAGGCATGTATGGCACTTAGGAAAGGAGGCCATTACCAATCTGCAATGCTGTGGCAAGGAGTATGGCATTAGCCTGACTACCTTAGGGCAATCGGGACCCCTTTGTGAATAGAGGTGGGATCATAGCTGCTCCTACATTATAGAGAAAGTTTTGGGGGAAGCGGGATGGCTCAGTGGGTTAAGTGCTCCCTTTGCAGCCCCAGGGACCCGAGGATTGAATCCCGGCCCTGGCCTGTGTGGACCCATATGCTGAACTGGGGTGTGTTTCCCATGTGGGGGTCCCCCAGTTCAGTTCTTGCCTCCCCCCTCCCCCCAGTTCAGCCCCTGGCTCGAGGGGGCATGCCTCCCATGCGGGAGGCCCCCGGCCCAGTTCCCACCCTATGTGGCCCCCACCCACCTGTGTGGAAGGAAACCATGTCGAAAACTGATGATGTACAACTATGGAGACTGCTCTGGCCCACCCCCTTCTCTCTGTCTCTCTCTGTCTCTGTCAAAAACAATAAAAATAAGTCTTAAAAAAAAAAAGAAAGTTTCGTTGAGTTTTCTACAAAAGGTAATTTGAGCTCAATAATGAGAAACCAGTACAAGCTTTTTGAGCAGGGGACGATGTGATTAAGTCAACATTTTAGGAGAAATAACATTGGGAGGGGAAGCTTATACAAAGAAGAAAGTGCCCACAGAAAAGCCACAAGGAAGATACAACTGGGAAAGGCTAGGAGACATTGGCATACTTCTTGGACTGTACTGCTTGCTTTCAATGTGATTTTCCCTGGAAACCTCCCACCACTGTGATCACCTGTTCAGCATCCATGTGCCCCTCCCTCACCTCCCACCCTTTACCACCTTCTGGTTTGGAAATTATGCCCCTGGGGTTCAGGGTCTGCTCACTAATAGAAATAAAATAGGGTGCTTAACCAAAATGGCAAGTGGCTCAGGTTCAAGTTGCAAAGAACGTGTTCTGGGTTTTGATGTCTTTCTAAGGAACACCTCCTCCCAGAGACAGTCCCAGCCAAAGCTGTAAAAAGTTATATCTCTTTGTTTAAGCAAAGGTGCTTTAGGGTTAATTAAGATGCAGGCTTTCTGGGAAAGTTGCAAAATGTTCTTTGCTTACCTAAGCAACTAAGAAAGGCCTTTTGGGTCATGTGTTTCAATATATTTTATCAGCTCCCCCTTCCTTCTGCATACATTGGAAGTGGGAGCTACTTTTGATTATCAAGAAGGCAGATTTTTCTCCATGGCTAATAAAATTTAAGCTTGTATGTCAGGGCGCCATCGCACTGGCATGACAATAGTGATTTGGGCATTGATTTTTGTACCGTGCCTTACCATAACGATAACTAATAAGAATGAACCCACATAAAAGGTTTTTCCTCCCCCCCCCCACCCTTGGTTAATACTTCATGGGTTTAGCCTGTTATTCTTCCAAATGCGTAGCATGTGTACAAATGAAGCAAAACTTTTGTACTCAAGTACTGACAAGGAACTGTGATAGAAAAAGCGTGATTTTTCGTGTGTCTGCGTTGACTACAAAAGAGAGACGCTCCAGTTCAACCCATTGAGAAGCACCCATGAAATCTAAGAAGCTGAGCTTGGAGCCAACGCTTTTGTCTATGCGGTTGCCATTCGCTGTCTTTGCACTAATGAGGGCCTTAAGCCAAGAGGAGCAGAATCTGATTACTAAGGACTTCATTATAATTTACCATCACATCTTTCCAGTGAAGGTGTGGTGGTTAGGCCCAGGAATTCCATAGAACCCCCGATTCTGAATGCACCAGGATTTTTTGAGCCATTTTGTTTATCAGGGAACAAAATGGTTTTATTATTTATTAATACCTGCTGAATTAACCAGAGGGAACCTCTTCTGGTTGTGTTCCTATTACCTCCACTTCGGATGGTTATCTTGTTGCTAGATAATTTTACTTCTGAAAGGGGAAGACAGAGAAGGAGAGGAAGTTGGTTTGGCTATTTGTCAGCAGTTCTGGAAGAATGTTTATTCTGGGAAGAGTTTGAACACTGAGAATTTGGGGATGATCAGGATATTTTCAGTTCTTTCATGTTGTCTCTACTCTGTCAATCCTCCTTGGCTGAACTTTAGCCTCTATCAGAGAAATTTCTTCGTGGCCAGGTCTCGGGCAGTTCTTCATGAGCTTCTAAAGGTCTGGGTGGTGGTAAGGGAAGGCCATCATTAACTCAGCAGTCATACTTATGGAATCTCATATACATTTGGGAAAATCATTGTAATCTTTATTGGTTGCTTATGTGAAATGAAATTTCATGATGAAGTTTTGCTTAGCAGTTCTTAAAGAACACCCACCTATAATATTATAAAATAGGACAGTTTTTTTTTGTTTTTTGTTTTATTTTTTACTTTGCTAGAGCATAGGAACAGTTGTTTAATTACTTTGGGGAGTTCTAGGAAATGGGCCTTCCTAGAGATTATAGTACACTATGTAACAAAGAACATGTATTTAAAACTATGCAGTAGTCACCTGAAAATGGTTTAAAAAAAAATACAGTAGTGTATTCAGAGATTTGTTCAAGGGTTAAAATTGAGAATTTCAGTTAGTCATTTAAAACTGCATTTATTAAATTTTTTCAGGTGTTTTTCAGTATTTAGCCATGTGGCCTTGAGACCCACCTCTTATCTATGTGACCTGAAATGCCTCCCATGGCAGAAGGATTGTTAAAGTGAACTATGTGATTCTCATAGAGAAAACGTTTTCTTCTCCTAAAGCCCCTCTGTCTAAGTTTGCTAATTCTTCTGGAGGAGGGTCAAGGTGATCGCAGGCCTGTCCCCACTTCAGACTTTTAGCAACAGGAGGTATACACAAAGGGTGACACCTTCTAAACGAGAAGTCCAGTTCTCTTAGCCAGACTTATTCTAGTGACTTAAAAGAACCGGTGGTCCTCCCACTTTGCTTTCCACAACTTTGTACAGAGTTCATCGAGGCCTCTAATCAAGGTGACCAGATTTTAACATTGGTAAAGCGGGACACCATTGACCGGGGGGGAAGGGGGGTTCTTGATTAAAAATTTGGTCTATCTCCCGCCGTTCCCTAGCTTGTCGTGCATTCTTTCCAAAAATCAGGACTTTTTTAAAACGCCGCAGGACAGGGGACAAATTGTTAAAAATCGGGACTGTCCCGCGAAAAGCGGGACATCTGGTCACCTTACCTACAACCCTATCCTTTTTGTCCTCTTTCTGTGGTGAGAGGAGTGAAGGGGAATACGATGTTTCATGATGTGGCTTAAGGACCACCTGTACTGGGGACCGATACACACAGAGGGTCAGCAAAAAGGATGTACAGTCCTCCCTCCTCTTATTATCTTACAAAGAATCAGGCCTGAGCCTGAAACCCTCAGACCCTGCCCTGCTCCTACTCGACCTTCCTATTTTGCAATATGAGGATGACCTTGTGTCTGAGTTACAAATAGGGCACACAGCACCTGAAGACCTCGGGGGCTTGTTTGAAGCCACAGCCCTCCTGCTGGGAAACGGCTGGGACATCCATCGGGGGGAGTTGGGTTTGGGGACAGCCTCTCCTACTGCTGGCGGATAGGCCAGGCTTCCCGTCCAAGTTCAAGTTGGCCCACTGCCTGGCCAATCAACCTGGGCCCCTGAGATCACATCCCCCAATCCGGCGCGTCTCTCCGCAGCTGGCCGGTCTGTGCTCTCCAAGGTGAAGTGCGGCCCTCAATACTCTGACATTTTCTAACTAGGACTTTAAACTTTACCTTATTTATTTATTTGTTTATTTATTTATTTATTTATTTAATAAATGAGGGTGTTTGGTTCCAAGGTTAAAAACTAGGTTATACCTTCTAGCCTCTGACTCTGTTTTTAACAGTTGCTTAACACTGAGCTTCCACCTATTTTCCTTCTGCCAAGATAGACAGATAAATCACTCCCTGGCTGTGGACTGTACAGTAAGTCATTACTAGTTTGGTGTTATTCTAATTTTCTTTTAGCCTTCTCAATAAATTCTAGCAACAATAACATAATAATAATGTTTTTTGAAGCTATTTGATATTATTGATAATAAGCAATATTATTACCAGTATTCCAAGTAGTAGTGTGATAAGAATTTTACATGAATCGTATCACTTAATCCTCAAGTAGGTATTATTAGTCCCACTTTAGAGATGAGGACAGAAAGGCTTAGAAAGGTCTAGAAACTTGCCCAGGTCACAAGACCAGCCAAATGGAAGAAACAGCTGCGTTCTGTGGATCCACAGTGGACCGTCAAAAGCCATGCTCTTAGAGTTCACAGGTCGAGGATGTAGTTGGGCTCAGCCCTACGCCATGAGGGCCCAAGGTCAGAGGCGGAGGGTGTCCCTGCTTCTGTGGACATGGTGCCTAGACCTTTGAAATTTGCTTTGTCTCTGAATATTTGTGTCTGTGTTGAGCAAAAATTAAACTTTCTAACATAATAATGATATCAACTACATACATGAAATCGATGCATAGCAGCAGCATGAATGTTTATTTTTTAACATTAATAATTTAAAAATGAAGTAATATTGAAAAACTACAAAGACATGGGTCAGTTGTGTGAATAATTAGCTATTTATACTACGTATTTCATATGCTCAATTACTAGGAAGCATACTGATGAGTATACATACATGAACTGTATCAGATTAACTTTTGTGTGTTCTACTTGAAGGTAATAGTAAATACTCTTCACCTATATACTTGCATTAACTAAAACTGCTAGAATTTCTGGAATGGGCATCCAGCTGGTCGTATTTTAGGCTCTAGGAGGAAACTTCTTTATTGTGACTTCTCAGTGACATGAAACTCTAGGAAAGTGCATACTTCAGGCATATGTTTTGCACGTAAGGAACAGGTTTGTCAGTATAATCTCATGAGCAGTTGTTGGTTTGTGTTTTTGTTTTCGGGCTTTTCTATGTCACTAGACAAAGTACACTAGAAACCTATTATTACAGAGCTGGTTTGCACTTTAACCCTCTGTGAATTCTTGCTCTTGATCTCAGGATCTAATAATCTAGGAACTGAGTGAAGCCTGAAGAAGAAATTAGTAATACCTACACTTTTCAGGATGCCGGGATGGCTCAACAGGTTGAGCACTTGCCATGCAACCACGAGGTCCAGGGATTGAATCCTGACCCCGACCCACACAAACACATATACTGAACTGTGGTGACGAAGTTCTTGCCTCCCATAAGAACTTCATGGAATGAAATCATGTCACTACTAATGATGTAAACTATGGAGACTGCGCTGGGCCCTCCCCACTTCTCTCTCTCTCATTCTTACTCTCTCTCTCTCCCACCTTCTCTCAGAAACAGTAAAATCTTTAAAACAAACAAACAAACAAACAAAACCTATGCTTCACATTCATTTCCATTATTTTTTTTTTCAATGGGAAAAGTTGTCTATCAGATGAATGAAGAAGGCTGCTTGCCTTCATTTCCAAGCTCATCCAAACTGCAGCCTTGGATGGCTTTGAATGTGGCTCAACACAAATTCATCAACTTTCTTAAAACATTATGAGAATTTTTTGTGATTTTTTTTTTTAATAGCTCATCTGCTACCATTAGTGTTCGTGTATTTTATGTGTGGCCCGAGACAATTCTTCTTCCAATGTGACCCAGAGAAGCCAAAAGTTTGGACACCTCTGATAGACACTTAGTATAGGCTTATAAAATATGTAAGAATCTGTATCTATTGAATCTGTATCTATTTAAATTGTGAGTCAAGGATCTCAGTTCACTAAATTACCTGCTTTCAAGGACAAATATTCTGTCATTGTCAATTGGAAAGTTTTTGCTTTGTAGGACCTTTTTTTTTTTTTTAATTAATAAATTTGTTATGACACAACCTTAGTTTGTATCCCCTGAGTCACTGTATAGCTCAGAGTAACTTGCTAACCTATTTTAAGATCTTGCAGTCATCATTATTTAGAAGTTCTTAAAGTCTTTGGAAATGACTTGACTATCTAATTTTAAGTTCTTTTAGCAGTCCCCTGCTTCCTTAATGAGACTCCTGTGCATATTCAGAGAGGTACACACGCAGCACTTGTGTTTACTGAGCTTCCTTCTTCAGCCTTCCCTTCAATTTGTAAGAGCCTCTGTATCAGGGATACAACCCAGAATGGCTTTGAATGTGGCCCAATATAAATTCTTAAAACATTATGAAATATTGTTGTAACTTTTTCTTCTTTTTTTTAGTTCATCAAGCTATTTTTAGTGTTTCTGTTTAATGTGTGACCCAAGACAATTCTTCCAGTGTGGCCCAGAAAGCCAAATGGGTGGATACCGCTGCTCTGTATCCTTTCATTAAAAATCCGTTTTTGCTTAAATTAACCAGAATTAGTTTTGTTTGTTATAACCATCATTGACCAGGAATGAGGTATATAAATTTATTTGGCAAAAGTGATAAAAATTACGGATACCTATTAACACTTTTTTTTTCCTAAGTGCATGGAGTAAGGGTTATTTATATAAAATTGTTGCCTATTAAAACATGTAAAAAAGGCTAATTCTGCTTGGTATAACATAAGCATCTAATGGTCACTCACATTTGAGCTTAAATATGTAAAAATGTTGAACTTCTATGTTTGTTATATGGATGGCTATGTGTTACTCTGTGTAAATTTCATGGCATCTTCAACGTTCTAGGAATAGAGTAGAATATTAATAAATGCTCATTGATTGATCTCTTATGGAGAGGAAAATTGCTCTTAGTTTCCAAGTAATGAAATTTCATCCTTCCCTTTCCTCCTTTAAAAATTAGAAAACTGCAATTTTGTGAATTGGATGTCTCTATGCTTTAGAGTTTACCTTGGGAGTAAGAAGCAGAGTGTTTTATTTCATTGACTTTATTTGTTTGTTTACAGTTTTAGGTCTTTTCAGGACAAAGACACTTGTGCAATTTTCTTGTGAGCCAGTTAACATTTTTTTTTTTGTCTTTTCACGTGTTAGTCTAGGACTTCAGTGTGCTGTTACAATTGCTAAATATTTAGGTACAAACATGAAGATCTCATTGTAGAGTCAGTTGATTATGCAATCGCAGGTAATATGACACAAAATATATTAATATTTTTTAGCTCTCATAGGTGCTATTAGAAAGATATGTAATTGCAGCCTCATGGATTCATAGCATCTATTACTTTATGGCTCCAATGTTTTCAGAAAAAAATTGGAGGATGTCATATTGTGAAACTTTGGTCTGTAAAATCACAGAAAATTTGCTGAGTGAGATGAATATATAAGAACATTCCATTTCTATGACAGTGTTTTCTCTCCTTTATCCTAGAGTTGTGATCAGTATTTGGGATACAAATTAGGCACAACAACTAACATTTAAATAGCACCTGTATTTTAGAAAGAGATTTTCTGTGTATCATTCTATTGATCCTTAACATTCAATTGATCCTTAGCTTGTAATTTAAGAGGAATCTGAGTGATTATTTTGATTCCAGATTTAGAGCTGAAATAATTTTTTGAAGTTTTGTCATACTTTTTCATTCATTGTCGTGTCCCTGGTGTTCATCACATAATGGGTGCATAGTCAACATGGAATAAAGATTTGCTATACAGCAAAGTAATGGCAGCTCAGGGAGAAAGCAAGTGAGTTGGCCAAGAACATAGTTGCTAAATGAGCTAGGCAGAACTCAGATTTTGGATTTTTCAATCCAAATCCCACACTCAGCTTTGTAATGCTGATGTCTCAAGAAGGGCAACTGAAGTAGCTTTCAGTGATAAGAGCTAAATTTAAGAAATAACATTTGAAATATTAAAATGCAGATCTCTTAAATTGGATGAGGGATTATTTTAGAGCTCTACTTAAGTTCTGTAGTGCTGATGTGCTCAAACAGAATTTAAAAAAACATGTGAAATTGGACAGGAAATCTTGAGGGCCATGCTATTTTGGGGTTTACACTGAATTATCTCTTTGTTTGTTTGTTTATTTATTTATTTATTTATTATATGAAAAACATAAAGTTTACTAAACTGCATAATCTCTGAGGGTGGTCCATGTTGCTTTGTTTGCTGCCACGTGTCCAACATTTGGCACCATGCCTGATACACACTAGGTGTTCAGTTAATATTTGTTGACTGGGTGAGGTCCAGACAAGGAAAGTAGTTGCTCCAACTTGCACTATAGAGAAGGTCTTCTTAAAGGGTTGATCATACCATGTTGATCAATGTATCATCTCCCTGTCATTGGCATAATCAAGTTGTTGACCTCAGTGATCAGCTAATCCAGCCCTTTGAAAGGACTCTTGTTTGGCCATTTGACTTTTTGCCAGAGCAAGAATGGAATTAAGAGTCTGGGTTCCTCCCTCCTCCCTACTTCCTCATGCCAATTCTGAAAACATTTACCGGTATGAGGAATCAAGATGATTTCCTTTTCTGGAGACTGAGTGGCTCCAAAGTAGTTAGTGAGGTGCTGAGATAGTACATGAGGCTTGTAACCCAGTCAGCTCCATTCCTCCACTGGTCTCTTCATAAGACTGTTTTATCTGAACACAGCCTATCTCTGCATTTCTGATTTGTTCTTCCCAGATTTAGCAGTACTTGGTCTCTATCTTCAATGCAGGATTCAAACTGGCCAACCCTCAAGCTGCCATCTTGTTTGCCCATGTGTGTGAGGTTATTCTCAGCGGGTCTGCCCAAGACCCCCTGAACACCAACCGTTGTACCCCATGTGGCCATGTTTCCCCTTCAGCAAGACGAGAGAAACTATCATGAACCAGGAGAAACTCACCGCACTGCAAGCACAGTGCACATCGATGGAGAATGAACTGCTCACAGAAAGAAGAGGGTGGTGCACAGAACACCTACAGAGCTTAAAAAAAAAGACTTCAATTCTCCTTCAAGAAGTTAGGGGTAAACAATATCTCTGGAATTAAAGAGGTGGGTATATTCACAAAAGGAACAGTGATCCACTTTAACAACTCTAAAGTCCAGGCATCTCTGGCAGGGAAAACTTTCCTCACTTATAGACCACACTGAGATAAGAATTGACAGGAATGCTAGCCAGCATCTTCAACCAGCTTGGATCAGACAGACTGGCTCTGCTGAAAACAATCAGAAAAAGATCACTTGCTTTCAGAGAGGAGGAGGAGGGTGATGATGAAAAAGAAGAAGTAGTTCCACGTCTTGGGGAGAATTTTGATGAGGATCCCAAGAATGAAGCAAATGGATTTGAGTCAAGTTCTGAAGAAGATGAAACTTGAATATATTACTGGGAGTTGCTATCATATATTTTTTTTTTTTGATACAGATATTTCTATTTATTCAATATAAATACATTTGCCTAGGGAGCAGGGATTCCAGAAATGGAAGTATGCATTGTGAAGATGATCAGAGTTGCTATCTTATACTATTCTATATTATGACCACTTTTGAAAATTAAGTTCACAGATCTGATAAAAATCTCAATCTCTGATATTTTTAAGCCCAAGCCCCTTGGACACTGTAGCTACTTTCAGTTCTTTCATGTAAACAAATCATTCTTTGCAGCTAATTAAGCTGAAGGAGCTTGAGAATAAAGTTAGAAAGAAATGTTTAAAACCAAAACACAAAACAAAACAGACCTGGCCAGCCCTCGCCAGTAAATTTGTATAGCTTTCTCACATCCCAGCTCTAAATTTTCTACTTAACTTGGGGGTCAGGAGTTATACTCTAATACCTTGAGCGTGAATACCCTTCCCCACCCTAAAGTACCTCTGCCTCTCTACAAGGGCAGGAAGGAGGAAGTGAAATACACTCTAATTGTTCACGTGAAACCTGTCTTCTTGAAGCCAAGTGCAATTAGAATGAAAAAATTGCAAATAGATTTCTCACATACATTGTGAGAGTCTCTCAGGTGCCAGACACTCGTGCTGACCCATAGTAACAATAGGTAAACCATAGGAACCCAGTTCTCAAGGAGTTCACAGCCAGAGATCTCAGCCAGCTGGTGCCAAGGGTGGAAATGTGGACAATTACAGCGCAGTGTGGTAGTTTCTGCAATAGGGGGATGTACAAGGTGCTGTGGACACACCCATGGAACTGAGGGACTCTACCTGAGGGAGGATGATAATGACTTTCTTGAGCAGGTGACAGCTGAGTTGGGTTTTGAAGGCATTTACTCAGCGTGCATCAGGGGAGTGGGTTGCATTTTTGGCAGAGAAAATGCAAGGAGAAAGACTCAAAGATGTGAAATGTCATGGCATGTTCAGGAAAGTCCAAACAGTCATTCAGTTCATTGCTTTTCAAATGTTTCAGCTTGCCCTATTCTATTTATAAACAAATTTTCAAGGGAAGCCAGGATGGCTCAGGGGGTTGAGTGCTTGTGTTGCAGCCCCCGGGTCTGAGAATTGAGTCTTGGCCCCAGCCCGTGTGGACCCATACGCTGAACTGGACTGTGCTTCCCAAGCAGGAGGCCCCCAGCCAGATCCCCCACTGTGGGGCCCCCGCCCACCTGTGTGGAACGAAACCATGTCAAAAACTGATGACATACAACTATGGAGACTGCTCTGGGCCCTCCCCCTTCTCTCTGTCTCTCTCTGTCTCTGTCTCTTTCTCAAAAACAATAAAATAAATCTTAAAAAAACACATATTTTTAGCATAGATTTTCCCCGATAAAGGGCATATTAAATTAACAGTGGTACACATTTATACTTCTGTTCTGATGCATTATGTACTGTATTTTTCCATGCATAAGATGATATTTTTGTCTAAAATCGTTAGACCAAAAATTGGGGGCTGTCTTATACATAGGATAACCTGTGAAATGATTTCTTAATGTTGGGTTACAAAAGTAGGGGTTGTCTTATACATGGAGGCATCTTAAACATGGAAAAATATGGTATATCATAAACATAGACCCAAATAGAAATATAAAATCCTTTTGAAGGTAACATACAATAAATATAGATACTCTGATATTTTCTTGCTGTACCCCAAAAGACGGTCTTAGGCCCCTCCTTTGTAGGCCTCTCTCTAGGCTCTGAGCCACTGAGGGAGGCGAGGTTTATCAGGTTCATGGCTGAGTCTCCTGTGTCTAGCATAGGTTTGGTATTACTAGGCACCCAATCAATATATGTCGTATTGAGTTGATTTTCAGTCTTGCCACAGAGGTAGCCTAAAGTGATGAACTGGTGAAAATCATTTCTCAGCTTTACTGATGAGACCTTCATGGATTTCCCCAGGGCTCCAAGCCGGACATAGGCCTTTGAGTGTAAGCCCTGACTCCCAGTCTTTACCTTTAGGGGTGGCCAGTGGGGAGCAAGTCCTTCATGTAATTTCTCTGTGTCTCATGAGGGCATTCACGCTGTTCAGCAGGGGCAGGGATATTCCTGCACATGACCTGGTGCTTGTGGTGAGAGACTAATAAAAGTGATATTGTAAAGCCCTTGGCACTGATGAAAGGCCTAGAAGATGGTCAATAGCCCTTGTGTAAGCAGCCAGAGAGAATGAGGATCATTCTTCCTCCCACCATGGCACCTTCCAGTAATGATAATAACATCCAAAGCATATTTTTCTGTTTGACTTTTGAAGTTGGGGGTCTGTGATATTGTAGCAACAGAATTGTCTTTTGCAGGTGGCAGCCAACAAAACGTAAGACCTGTCACAGTGCCTTGCAATTAATGGAAGGCTTTGACCAAGATGTAAGGCAGTGTATGAGAACTTTGGCTTAATCACAACCAGCATTTTAGTATCGATTAGTTAAGATTATATTCTTTAGTATATAGTATATAGAGCATAAATTTCTTAAGCAATTTGCAGAGAAATGTTAATATAGCCATTTTCACCATTTCCTTCCAGAATATAGTAGACTATCCATTAACCAGATCTCAAGCAACCAGTAAAAAAAAAAAAAAAAAAAAAATCAAGGAAATAATACAGTATTTATCTGGCATGGGTACCAGTTAACAGAGAGTATACTGTAATTTCCTTAGACATATGCCTACCGATAATATTTTATCTTTAGTTACTCAGCCTGCAAATAATTGTAGAGAGGCTATGAGGCCCACTATTGTTCGTATTTAACACAATGTCAAGAAATAAACAGCATGATTCTTGCCCTCAGGAAGATGACTGTTAGGTAGAGAGCTAGAATAAGAATCCATGTAAATGAAGGACAACCAGACAGCATATTGGAGGAACTCTGGAGGATTAAGCAACAGCTTTAGAAAGAAATTCTTGTGACCAAGAAAAGAAGGAGAGGGTTTCATAGTGAGCTGAGTCATGAGCAGAGATGAATAGGTTTTATAGAAGTCAGAGGGAAGAAGGATGGAATTCCTGGCAGTGGAAATGCCATGGACGAAGGCAAAGACATGGGATCGACATAGGCTGTGTGCCTGCTTGATTGGAGCAGGAGACTGAGGTTGGGAACAGGGATCAGCATGGTTCGCAAGGTGGAGAGGCAGAGTGACCAGAGCTTGGATTGCTGCACAGGGCACTTGGAGCCTGCAGCATGTCAAAAGTAAAAGAGACTCTGTATGTCCTTATGTGGGAGAGGTGAGTTGGGAAGCAGGTATATATTAAAACAGTGAGATCTAGAAACTAAATGAGACTCTGGACTAGAACAGTGATCGAGGACTGAAGGCCAATAAAGGAAAATTTCCAAGGTGTCCATAGCAGAACTTGATGGCAACTTAAACACCGGGGAAGAAAGAAATTTGAGTGCGAGACATGTTTTCTGATCTCCAATCAGCACTATGTAGAGGTCTGGGAATACAAAAAAGCCCTAAATTCTAATTTCTGTCTTTAAGGTGTTGTTAGTTCAAGGTGGCCAAGAATGTGGCCATGTGCCTGGACTATCCAGGGAATTCTTCCTAGAAAGCAGATGTTTGGGAAGAGACACTAGCTTAATAGGGAATGATGATGATGTGGAAATGTGTGTGTTTATGGATGGTGGTAGAGTAGGGAAGGTGACCTAGCTTGTCCAACCCATGGCCCACAGGCCGCATGGGCGTTGAATGTAGCCCAACACAAGTTTATAAACTTCCTTAAAATAGTATGAGATATTTTTAGACCTCATTTCTTTTTGTTGTTGTTGTTGTTTGTTTGTTTATTTCATCAGCTGCTATTAGTGTTAATGTATTTTATGTGTGGTCCAAGACAATCCTTTTTTCAATGTGGCCCAGGGAAGCCAAAGGATTGGACACCCCTGGAGTAGAGAAAGATGGAAGCATGGAAATGATTACTGACAGTACAACAGGACCTGCCACGGATGGCCACGCTCGTCTTGTCCTGTACTTTGTCACCTTTTCCCCACAGCACTGCTGCCTCCAACCCATTGCCTCCCAGAACTTGAGTGTGCATGGCACTTTTAGATTTGGCTTCTTGTCCTTGAGGCTGCCAGATGCTTTGGTCTCCAAATTTTCCTTATTCTCGGGTGGTCTGGCTCCTTTGCAGAGCTCTCAGTGGACTCCTGGAGGGCCCCAACCTTCCGGGTGAGCCATACCTGCCAGAGCTGCCTGGATCCCCACAGCACACAGAGCTTGAGCTAACACTGATTGATACCTGCTGTATACACATTCTGTGAAGAACAGCATGGGCTCTTCCTGAAGGAAGAATGGTTTACATTTCAGATCCAGAGGAACCAAACACATGCACACGTGGTCCCAATACTACTTGCTATTAAAATAGAAAGGCGGGATGCTGGGACAGCTCAGCAGGTTGAGTGCTTGCCTTGCCTTCACGAGGTTTGGGGATCAAATCCCAACCTTGGCCTGTGCAAACCTAGATACCGAACTGCAGCGCAGCTAATAACCCTGAGATGGCAGAGAAGGTTCTTGCTTCCCATGCAGGAGGCCCCCAGTTTGGCTCCTGCCCCACATGGCCCCACACCTACCTATGTGGAATGAAACCATGACACAACTAATGATGCACAACTATGGAGATTGTTCTCAGCCCTTCTCTCACTTTCTCTCTCTCCCCTCTTCTTTCAAACAATAAAATATTCTTAAAAAAAAAAAATAGAAAGGCAATGATGGACACACATGAAGTGCTGCTGAGTGTGTGCAACTGGGTGGCATGTATTAATATATGGCCACCAAGGGGCTCAAGACTAAAGACCCAGGTTTTGCGTTCTGTACTGTGCTAAAGGTGGTTTCTGTCCAGATGAAAACCCAGTCTTTAAAACCAACTGAGTGTCACTTACTATTAGCCCTGCCCTAGACAGGGAAATATGAAAGAAGAAAGAGACAGTTGTTTATTCCCATGATTTGTAGTGCAGTGGAAGAGAGAAAATTAATGCAAATAAGAGTAAAGTAATACAAAGTAATATATAGGCAAATATGAGCTTTATAGAAAATATACTATAGAGGAGTCAGGGAAAAGTAGATCATATCTGGTTGGATAAGAGATGACACAGTATTAGAAGGTTGAATTAAGCTAGACCTAAAAGGAAATAAAATATGTTTTGGGGCCGAGGTAGAAATGGTGATGCATTTGGCTAAACCAGGCAATAGAAGAAGAGGAAAATAATGATGGATAGATTCATCATGGATAGATTCATTATGAATATATTATGGAGACTTTGAATACTGTGTATGTATGTGAGTCTTATACATATAGAAATAACATTTTAATTTTGCAGAAACGATATCTGTTTCCATTACACGGTCCTTGAACTACAAAAACTAGTTCACCGGGAGCAGTTAAGTTATGCCTGGTATGCAGTTGGGTCTCAGTAAATGCACATGAATTGAAACATCTGTTACAAGACCCTTAGCTGGAAGCAGCCTCCATCCTATAGGCAGATGTCCCTGACAATGAGGCAGGCAGCTAGAGGTAGGAACTGAGGCTCTGAGTTGGATATTTCCAAGACATCCTGTGGAGAATGTTGCCCAAAAGAAGAGGCGAACTCCTCCTCTATGCCCAGACCCCTCTCTCATCTACCATTACCATGAACCACCAGGAGAAACTTAAAGGGTACAAAATACCTTCCAGTTCAAACCAGTCACTGATGCCGGTGCAGTGGGAGTTATAATGACTTTCATTTTACCCAAGACTCATTATACCATCATTATAATATCATACATATGTCCAGAAGTTCATTAATATTGTTGTAAGAGACTGAACTCTGGGAAGGACCACGGGTGCTTAAAAGGTGATGTAAGGGCCCTTTCAATCAAGATTGTCCATCAAAAGGCCCCTCACCCAGAAATTGTGACACCTTCTAAGGAATAAAACTACCAAGGTCTTGATAGTTGGGGCCCTTGAGTCAGTCATTCTTTCTCTCAGCCACTCCTGTCTCTTTGGGGTGTACTTTTGTTTCTAATAAACTATTCTTTCTGCCACTTCTTTTCTGTGTCTCACTCAGTTCTTTGTTCAGGACACCAGGAACCTGGACACCGCGCCAAGGACGGCCCCTTCTCCAGAAACAACAACACTTGGGAGGGCTCTTGAAATGTTTTTAAACCCAGAAAAACCTTGTCGCTTCTCATGTTATACACTTGCACACTCAAAGCCTGTGGCATTTTGGCAGCTTCAGCATCTGTCCTGTGAGCTAAAAATAGATGATTGTAACCTTAGATGGTGTTTGTACAGCATGCTTAGCACAAGATTCCCTTTGATATATTCATCCTTGTTTGGAAGCCCAAAGGAAATGAAATTTGCTGTTTTGTGCTCCCTGGCCTGATGGTTTGCGGTAGATCTTTTCAGTACAAAATGTGCCCCAAACAGCCTGTTCTGTTTTGATCTCATAAATGAGGATTTACCCTAGAGGCTCATCAGGGTGTCCATAAAAAACACCCACAAAAACAAAGAGTTAGCATTGAAAGAGATTAAGAGATAAACCTAGTCAGCTTCCTCATTTTTCAGATTAGGAAACCAATTCAGGTCCTAATTGGTCAAGAGTCTTTCCCAGGCCACGTTACCTAGACAGAAACTGCACACATTACAGTTTAGGTGGCCTGATTCTTCTCAGAGACCAAACAGAACCTGGATTTTTGGGTGCACCCACACCGCGACACTGCTTCCACTTCGGGTGTACTTTCCCACCAGCAGGACCAACCCTTTCCTCTTCTCCCCTCAAAATCACGTGCCTTCCTACTTCAAACTTCCCCCTAATCACAATGGGAACAGATTTAATACCTTCCTTTATACGTGCTGATTAACTGATTTAACACGAATGAGCTTGTCACCTGTTTGTCAGCCAAAACGTTTATGACTTAATTGGATGGAGCTGTGCTCCTTCTCTAGGAAGGTGAGCGTCAGTGAGCAGGTGGGGAGATACATTTAAAGAAGGAAGGGCTCTAACAATTATACTGGACGTCTGGCCGGGGAGGTAGTTCACTTGTCAGCCTTGTTGGGTTTTTGCAAGGTGGGAGCCGTGGACTCCCAAGTTCCTAATTCACAGGGGAGGGCGCGCCAGTGCCTGGCAACTTACACCCAGAGAGCATGTCTCACCGTGACCACACCCTGACCCACAAAGCTCTGCTGGATCAGCACACGCCTAATGGGCTGCTCTCCTTCCTGCCTCCTCCCACCACCCTTCTCTTTTTATTCTGTAACACCATGTTGGTTCTGCTTTGCTCCAGCCCAGTGGCTCCCTAAGCGGCAGCATCAACATCACCTGGGCATTTGTTGAAAATGCACATTCTTGGGCCCACCTGCAGACCTGCTGAATTAGGACCCGAGGCGTTGGGGCCCAGATATCTGGTTTTAGGAAGAGCTCCAGGTGACGGTACTGCAGGCTGTCTTTGAGCATCACTGCTTGCACCTTCTCTAACTTGAATCTCTGCCTTATTCTGCAGCCCACCTGGCATGTATTTGCTTGCATTCCACTGAAAGATTTCCATTACTATTTCAATGATCTTTTTATACTTAATCTCCCTCTCTCTTTTTTTTTTTTTCTTTGCCTAAAAATTGGCCCAGAGACTGTTTTCTTCTCCGGGAAGAGCTGTTCAGTTTCCAACACTAAATGTTTTGTGGGAATGCCATGTCTTTCTCAAGACCATGCATTCTGCTGGGGTGCTCCCAGAGATGATGTTCAAGGCTGTTGCGGACAGAGTCCAGGCCAGCTCGCTCATCAGTGGGCCACTCCTTGATAAAGTGCTAGATTAGCAGCAGCCCCTGTTACTAGACTGTCCCACAGGGGAGTTCAGCAAATTGTC
This sequence comes from Craseonycteris thonglongyai, assembly GCA_004027555.1. NCBI lineage: Eukaryota > Metazoa > Chordata > Mammalia > Chiroptera > Craseonycteridae > Craseonycteris > Craseonycteris thonglongyai. The sequence goes on from PVKE010005639.1 coordinate 51,652, forward strand.
TGGTCAGAGCCAGGAGGCCAAGGTTAAACTTCTGGCAGGAAGAGCATGATTAAGTCACTGAACATCTCCAAGTCTCAGTTTTTCCCATCTGTAAAACAGCGATGTTAGGGAGGGATTGAACTAAATGGCCTGAAAGTTCTTTTCACTCAGAACAGTTCAGTGATTTTAGGTGGCCACCTAGTTCTAGCAAGTCTCAGTCAGAGCGGTTGCCAGCCCACACTACTTGTTCCTTGATTCACTCCCAGAGACATTCAGCAAGTTTCATGCAAAATTCCTACACCTGAAAACAATGGTCAGCAACTGAGGACTGCATTTGTTCTAAAAAGTAACTGATATGCATATTTGTTGGCTTCTTGGTGGTTCTTCTGGCAAAATCTGAGAGTGAAATGCATTATTTAATAATAACAGAAGTAAGGGTTGGCACTGAGAGCTTATTATGTGCTAAGCACTTTATATAGAGTCATTTAATCCTCACAATATGAGCCATACATTATGATTCCCATTTTATAGATGAGAAAGCTGAGGCACTGAGAAGCTGAAAGCTTTGTCCAAAGTTACATAGATAATCATGGCTGAAACTTGGCTCTGGCTCCCCAGTTCTGCTATGAGTGAATGATGGAGTAGTAGTAAGTGAGGAGGGCAGGAAGTTAACTTGCTAATGAATGCAACTGAGTTCCTATTTCTACCTAAAAGCCATTTCCTCTCCCCCAATTATTGGCCCAGTGGTACAGGGAGGGACATAATGCATGCCCTAATTTGAGAGCCACTGTTCTAAGTGCAGAGCAAAGCCCGTGTTTTGGAGGAGGAAGGAATCAGGATGTAACATCTTTTATTAATATTACAGAGAGGCACGTTGGGGCCAGCGGCCAGGATGGTAAGTGGTCACCAAGCTGTAAGTCCTTTAACAAGACAGCAAGAACCTTGACCAGTACTCATCCTGTGAGTCACTCTGTGTTCCCAGCCAGTTCCCTGGACCATTGTGGGCTTGTTTCTGCACCTAAAAAATGACAGCAAGAGGCCTGATACTCCTGGGTGTGGTGTGTCAATAGATAATGACTTGTTTGGGAAAAAAATCTTGGAGCTTCTTGGGAAGGCACTTTGCAAGCTGGTGGAGCATCGTTCTTCTGATTCATCAGAGGAAGTGACTGGAGCTGGAGATGCTGTCACTCTTTGTTCCTTTAGAACAAGCGACCTCTTAGGAAAAGGCTCATGTGGAAGGAGAACGCAGTGAAAATCTCAGGTCTACTGAGATAAGGAAGGCTGACTCAGGGGCCTGCTCATCTTGACCCTGTATTTACCACTTATCTCAAGGATGAAATGAGAGATTTATTTATTTAAAACATTCTTTTCCAATTACAGTTGACATACACTATCATATTAGTTTCAGGTGTACAACATAGTGATTAGACATTTGTATACCTAACAAAATGATCACCCCGATAAAGCTAGTACCCATCTGGCACCATACATAGTCATTAGAGATGAGAGATTTAAAAGGACCTGATGAACTTCTTTGCACACGTCATCAAGAAGTGTTTGTTATATGTCACACGCACGCGAACTGATGCTGATTCCCAGGTGGTGTAACCAACAGGGTCCATTTCCTGCCCCTCCAGGAGTGTCATCTTAATTATACAGTGTTGATTCAGTGCAAAGATGAGCCAATGTGATGATTTCTAGGCACGTCTGTGAACCCCATCTGTACTTACATTGGTAGCAATATCTGTACGATGTATACCTGGCGTCAGTTTTCACCTTACCCATGGGACTTTAGCATGACTAGAATGGTTTCTCCTTCTTAGCCTATATGAGCTTGAAAGAGGCAGAAAACAGGTACTTCTGCCACTTAAAGTGTTTTGTTTTTTTAAGACTTACTTTATTTTTTTTGAGAGAAGGTGAGAGAGAGAGAGACAGACAGGAGGGAGGAGGGCCCAGAGCAGTCTCCATAGTTGTACATCATTAGTTTTTTGACACAGTTTCATTACACACAGGTGGATGCTGGGTAACATGGGACAGAACTGAACTGCCCCCCCCCCATGGGAGATGAGAACCTTCACCATTATCCCAGCAGTTTCCAGCTACACCGCAGTTAAACACGTGGGTTCACATGGGCCAGGGGCTGGGACTCGATCCCCAGACCTTGCAGTTGTGTGGCGAGCACTCAAATTGTTGAGCTATCCTAGCATCCCCCGCCACTTAAAGTTTGATGCACGGAAAGCTTTCTAAACATAGAAATCAGGAGATCTGGGTTCAAGTTCTGACTCTATTCCTTATTAAAAATGTGATTGGATCATGCCACTTTAATATTATTGAGCTCGCTTTCTTATCCATAAAACCAGTATTCACAGGGATCTCATTAGGCTCTGATAGTGTATGGCTCCATTCTGACATAAGAAATTCCTCTTAATATTTCTGCTCATGCTCCCTTATCATGGTTTCAAATATAGTGCATGATGTACAAGACTCAGAATCAAATATACTTCCTCCCTGGGTGTGTTTCCCTCTCAATTGATTGTGATGACAAGACACACAGAATGCACGGGACTTCACTTTGTTCTGACTCGGCATGAAGTCTGAAAGAGCTGTGTATGGAACCGACTTTTGTTTCTGATTCACAGAGCCATTGCTTACAGCTGTCCTGAAAAGGAGTCTTGCCAGTGTAACTTTTGACATTACCACTGTAGAAGGTGTTTTACTGCAGCTTTCTGCTCTGTGTGTGTGCCCATAATCCCATGTGGTCTGTGTACATTAACCAATTCTATTCTCTTTCCTTCCCATCACTGTCTGTACTTGTTCTGATCACGCTGAGAGAATTCAAGCATCTTCTTGAAACAAACTTACATGAAATGGGTAGTAGGATCCTATTTCACAGAAAAATATACATTAATAGCCATCCATATATGTGAACATAACACATTTTTACAAGCATGCATATGCAACTACTAATATTGGGTTCCTTTGGTAAATGAGGTTGAGGAAAATTTTAAACACATCCCAGAATAAAAATAGTAGTGTAGCAAACTTCTATGTATCCATCTCTTAGCTTCAGCAATGATCAATTCAGAAACAGTTGTCCAACTGCATATGACACATACTTGAATTTTTTATCGATTGAGAACATGTATTATTTTGATCATTTGAAATTTTAATTATACACTAAATCCAAACATTCAAAGGAAATGCGGTATGTTAGATTTCACTAATTTCTGTCTTTTTTCTTACCCTTTTAGACTCGGGGTCTTTCAGGGCTGGGTGATTACAAGTGATTTTTGTCTGAGTTCTCTGATCCCCAGGGATAGATGTTGGCTGCTACACAACATCTGGAAAGGACAATAGCTTTGGTTTAAAGCACATCTATGTCAGGGCGGGAGCCCAAATCACAAGGCTCACACTGTCAGCCCCACTGTTTGGCTTGCTGTGTTTTTTAATTAAACTGTTTACTTTGGCTGAGATTTATGACGCTGTTTTCAAATGAAAGCTGTAGTTTCTGTCTCGCCTTTGTTCCCTGGCTCCCACAACCTACTGCCATTCTCTGCAAGCTATTTTTTAAAAAAAACAACACAATTTCTCCACTGCTTATCAGATGAATGGTAATTTTGTACGAATTATTAACACTCTGCACTCAGTGTGTTTGTTCTCCCTGGGCTGGAAGAGGAAATTGTCTGATGCAATTTCAACAGCTGGTGAGCCAGACAGGAATAGAACAGTACAGAATCACCTTGACTCTAAAGCCTGCGAACCAGTGGTCTGAGATGAATGACGGGAAGGTGGTTTTTGTATTGAAATATCTTAGCCAGTGGGATTGAAAAGGCAGCTAAAATAGAGATGATTGTTCTCCCTGGTGGTCCAAACAGGATTGATTTGATGGGTGTGGATTGATCCTGAGTGCAGAGTGTGCACCTATTGATTCTTTTCACATCAGTGAAGAGCTATCCCCTCCTATGTGCCAGGTGCTAGAATGTCAAGAATAAATAAGCAACTCTCCCTTAGTATCTCTGACCTCAATTTAATTGGCATACAATGGGATGAATGCTTTGTGGGTGTCACTAAAACATGATGGGAGAACAAGGAGAGAGTGTTATTTTCTGGCTTTGGAAGGCTGGGAAGAGGTGCCTTTTGAAGTAAAGAGGAAATAGGACTTTTTGAATTATTGAAGGTGGGAGGAGGGAGCATTCTAAGCAGAGGGATCTGTCTGGAGCAGAGGTGTGGCATGTTCTAGGGTTGGAGAAGAGCCCAGTGTGTCCTGATGACAAGGTGGGCATGCTTGGCGTTGGGAGGTGAGGGGGTTTGGGAGGAGGCCGGGGTCAGGGTGGAAGCTCTTTGTAAAGCACGCTATTCCAGGAGACACACCTTAGAAGAAATAGCTCAGGTTCTTTGGGGTCCAGAGAATGGAAGCTCACACAGTCACCTGAAGAAGTGAAGTGGGTCCTGTGCTGGTTATTATTAGAGTGTGCGCAGCTGAGAAGAGGAACTGGAAAACTCGAAAGAACCAAGGTGCTCGGAGTTGCCGTCTCTCATTCCCAGTTTCAGCGGCTTTCTCCTGACCTCTCAGCCTCGCTGTGCTGGCCTGCCCCACTGCCCTCTCTCCCTGGTTGGCTCATTTGCTCATGTCTCCTGGTCTGGGGATTTTTAACCTTTGTGCTAGGAATTCCTTGTAGATAGGCGGGAGAATGTGAGGGGTTTAGGTGGGAGGAACAAATGGGGACACCTTGAAACCTTTTTAAGGGCCAGAGCACCCCCTTCCACCCCCAGAGTTACACATTAACATCTGGGTGAGTTCTACTTCAAGGAAGTGTTTCATGGCACCACTAGAGTTTGAGAACTTCAGCTCTAGTTTTGATGTTGGAGGGGGCATTCCTCTTGGCTTAGCTGATACTGCTGCTTCAGCCTAATGGATAAGGCACTGGCCTCCTAATTATTGTCACTTGAGGCGGGGAGGATCTTGTGCTCCTGGCCTCCTTATTGACCTGCCCATGGGTGTGGGTGGGGGACACTGTAGGTTAAGGGCTCTTCCAGTCATAGGAACCCAGGCAAGGAAAACAGGCAGGGGGTTTTTGAACCCTGCTTGGGGTGAATAAGGTGTGCGGGCCGGTCTTAAATCAAAGGGTAAGGTGGACACGGCAGACATTGTGACTGATGTGTCCAGGCAAAATTCTGCATTTAGAAGTGTGGCTTTCAGGGATGTCGGGATAGCTCAACAAGACGAGCACTTCCCTTGCAATGGCAAGGTCCAGGCACTGAATCCTGGCCCCGGCCCATGCAAACCCATATGCTGAACTGCAGCGCAATTGGTAACCACTGGGGTGGTGGTGACGGTTCCCAACTCCTATGTGGGAGGTCCCCGGTTCTGTTCCTGCCCCATGTGGCTCCACATCCACCTGTGTGGAATGAAACCATGTCACAACTGATGATGTGTAAGTATGGAGACTGCTCTAGGCCTTCCCCCTTCTCTTCTCTTCTCCTCTTCTCTTCTCTTCTCTTCTCTTCTCTTCTCTTCTCTTCTCTTCTCTTCTCTTCTCTTCTCTTCTCTTCTCTTCTCTTCTCTTCTCTTCCCTTCCCTTCCCTTCCCTTCCCTTCCCTTCCCTTCCCTTCCCTTCCCTTCCCTTCTCTTCTCTCCCTCCCTCTCTCTCTCCTCTCTCTCTTTCTCTCCTCTAAAACAATAAAATAAATCTTAAAAAAAGAAAAGAAAAAGTGTGGCTTTTAGTCCCTAACTCAGCCCCCTGGAGTCTTTCCATAGAAAGCTTTTTCACCAGAGGTTCAGCGAGGCAAAATTTACATTTTTCCGCAAGACTTTGAAATACTGCTCACTCTATCCCCTTCTTAGAGATCTTTATGCATACATGCGTATTTAAAGGCTGTGAAAACTTGTAAGGTATATTTAGTTCAAATAAAATGAAAGAAAATGCTTTTTCAACATTCACATGGGATTAAAAGTCTGCAAATTGATTACACCAGAAGTGAAAGCATAATAGTTAAAAAAAAAAAAAAAAGCCAGATAAATTCTGGTGACTATGTTGTAGGGTGGGATCTCCTACTAAGTTAGTGAGAAGCCTCTCTAACCTTTGTGGGAAAAAAATGGTTTCATTTCTATTAGTGCCCTTATACATTCATTTGCTCACCAAATATTTATAAAGTACCCGCGGAGTCAGGCAAAACACCCAATTATGTGTTTGCTATGTAAATGTTCTTACCTCTTTATTGGGATACTTTTTAACCCCTGGTAACAAGTCTAAAAATATCAAGTTCCCGGCTCTCTCCTGAATCCAAAGTTCTGTCCCTCCATCATCGCTCTGCTCTCTTTTCTAAACATGGAAATGTACCAGGCTGTGGGTCTGAAGGGACAGTGTCGACCAGTAAAGTTCCTCCCACCAATTCATGGGCATCAAGCATGCTTAAGAATGAGCACCA